>CAHIKZ030000888.1:632500-677500 GCA_903632075.3 Acanthosepion pharaonis | reverse complement strand
TATAGTAAAATCATTTCCAATGCATTTTAACAGTAAAATCATTTCCAATGCATTTTTATAGTAAAATCATTTTCAATGCATTTTTATAGTAAAATCATTTCCAATGCATTTTTATAGTAAAATCATTTTCAATGCATTTTTATAGTAAAATCATTTTCAATGCATTTTTATAGTAAAATCATTTCCAATGCATTTCTATAGTAAAATCATTTCCAATGGATTTTTATAGTAAAATCATTTCCAATGGATTTTTATAGTAAAATCATTTCCAATGGATTTTTATAGTAAAATCATTTTCAATGCATTTTTATAGTAAAATCATTTCCAATGCATTTTTATAGTAAAATCATTTCCAATGCATTTTTATAGTAAAATCATTTCCAATGGACTTTTATAGTAAAATCATTTCCAATGGATTTTTATAGTAAAATCATTTCCAATGTATTTTTATAGTAAAATCATTTCCAATGGATTTTTATAGTAAAATCATTTCCAATGGATTTTTATAGTAAAATCATTTCCAATGGATTTTTATAGTAAAATCATTTTCAATGCAGTTTTATAGTAAAATCATTTTCAATGCAGTTTTATAGTAAAATCATTTTCAATGCAGTTTTATAGTAAAATCATTTCCTATGGATTTTTAAAGTAAAATCATTTCTAATTGTCATCTATTTTTTTGAAGACTAAAATTGATAAACAAAAATGAATATTTTTCTCACTCATCCTAATATTTGAATTCAAAAATTAAGTATTTTTTCTCATTTTTTTTTTTCACTTCTTTCAGCCTTTTATTAAAATTTTATCATAAACCATGAAAATTGGTTGTTGTTGGCATGTGACCAAATGATTAGTGCTTTAACCTTCTGACCATGAAACACAGGTTTGAATCTCACTATAGTTGGTTTGTCAAGGAAGTGACTTCATAATATCAGACTGGGAAGATGATTCCGGTGTGTGGTATCATTGAAAAGTGACTACTGGTTGGCCCAAGCCTTGTTAGGGAAATTTGGTAAACAAAACTGTTTGAAGGTCATCAATAGTTGTGCTATATTAATAGTTACTAGTGGGACCCACTTACATCATACAGATTTACTAATAAATGTTTTAATGCTGCATTCTGTACTTACCAACCCAAGACCGTTCCCAGATTGTTATAAGAAAAATGACATAATCTCTCTCCAAAAAATACTGAAATGTCCCTAACAGATTGAGTCAAGAAACATGATTTAACCCCTGATGACAACTGCTTTTATTTAAGATGCCTATCTCTAATCCCTCTCTGTGTTGCACTCTCTTTTTGTCTCTCTCCTCTCCTGGACAGGTGGTGAGATGTTTTGAGTCGGGGATTAAAGAACTTCAATACAGAGAATTTTAACATCTAGTTTTATTAATGTTGTCAACACCTACATTTTCTAACTATCCAGTGGTGTCACTCACCCTTGTGGGGGGGGTGCATTTCAGACACGAAAGAAAACATGTCTACATTGCTTGACTTGTAAGAACCAACTCACTGAAAAAACTTCCTCTATCTATCCCCTTTCCCACATTTGTTCAGCCAATCAAAATCGACTTCCTTATTTTGTCTTCCATCTGCCCTCTAAGATCAACCTCAGGAAGTCTGAGCAGAGATGCACTTCCTCTAAAAAATAAGTTTGCTAAACTATTATTTAACATTACTATGTCCCTCTCTCTTTCTGTTACTCTCTCGGACACTCAACACACAGTCTAATAGGATTTTTGATTAGAAGAATATCATCTATTTTTATTCTATTACAAAATGATTATAATTATTAAAAAAAAATAGATTTTAATTTCAAAAGGTCATGTGCAGTTCAGTGGCGAATTTGTCTTCAACAGATCGTTAGGGGGTTAAATCATGTTTTGTGACCTAAGAGCAAACAGTTGCCCTTATTGAAGATGACCCTTCCTTAATTTCTCATATAGTCTTTTTGTCTCTCTACATCCCTCTCTATTTTTCTGTTTTACTCCCTGTGTCCCTCTCTATTACTCTCTGCCTCTCAACCGAGCATGACAAGCATATTAATATGTAGATGATGCTAATCAACCATTTGTAAGTTAAATGACTGATAACGTGTTGATATGCCATTAACCCAAACTAAACAAACATTGTTTTGTTTTTTTTTATATTCATAATATTTCAGCTGTTTTACTCCCAGCTTTAACTTAGTCTGGCACAAGGCTATAGGAAAAAGTTAACATTTTAGTGTTTAGTCCATTATTTCAGTAGTGGAACATATTTTAAAACTTAAGATGAGAATAAATTTTTTTTAACACAATCTGTAAGAATATTATTTACACTATTTAAATTAGGACTATTGTCCTCATCTTTGTTGTTGTTATCATGTTTCAGCCATTGGGCCCACCAACCTTCATCAGGTGTGTATCGATCCACATAACCTACAGGGATTTTTGGACTGAATATTTTTTTTTTATTTTAAATAGCATGACTGCTGTTCAATATGGTTATATTTTTTAAAATTATATTTTTAAAATTTTTTTAAAAATTATTTTGAATAAAGTTTGAAAAAAATATTTTTGAATAATTTTTTAAATTATACTTTTTTTAAAATTATATTTTTGAAAACAGTTCAATTTCTCTCAGAAACTGGAATATTTAAAGTGGATCGATATTTAAAAAAAAAATCATTTATTCAGAGATATTAATGGTTTTAATGGTACAAGTTTCATTAATTAACCCAAAGCTGGGGGAGAAGAGATGGATCATATTTGCTTGTATATAATGAATTCAATAGGAATTGGAAATCGGCTCTCAGTTGTGGCCTATCATCTGTTACACCCACCACACATCTAAGCTTACAACATTTGGTATTACCAAACAGTCACACATATTGATACTGATCAGGTTCAACATTGCTTAACTTCAGGAATTGTACAGGAATCAGTATTTCAATGAGATGTGGCTGTAAGCCTATATTCGTTCGTTCATTCATTGAATATTGTTGTCATTTGGTCAAATGCTTCTGACATGGATCTAGAGATTTTTGACAGAATCCAAAAAAGAATAATTTTTTTTATTTGACAATAATGTTTATTAAGAGCCACTCAAGGTAGAGTTTTATAGAGTAAGATGCATAGTTTTCTATGAGGAAAATAACAGTTAAACCTAAAATTGAACAGGAGTGATTGGGTAAGCAGCAGTTCCAAAAAGCTGCAATTTATGCAAAGCAGCTACTTGAATTGAACTTAGATTTCACCAGTGGAATACAAACGGAATGAGGGTTGTTTACCTCAGTGTACATGGCGGGTCTTAGACATGGCAGCTAGAAATGGTGGAACTAAGGAATGTCATTGATCTGAACACTTTCTAACAATAGAACAGTGAAAGGCTTGCAATGTTTTGTCTCTGAGGAAAGGGATTGTAGGATGGAAAATAATTCATCACCCACAAGGATGTGCTGATACTTCTGGACTGGAAAAACTTGATGGCTCCTGCCCATATATAGCAGCAGTACTTCATTTTCGGCTTGATCTGGTTCTTGTAAAGGTAGAAGATAGCAAGAACAGTCAGGTACTTACAAAAGCTATACAGTGAATCAGTCATTTTGCAATGATATTGGTCTTGACCTGGCATTTCAGCTTCAGTCACTTTCTCACCAACATAACATAGCTTCAGTGTGTCTTTTCTATAAATATTTTCATGGCAGCTCAACTTCACAAATTTAAGCGCATTACCAGATTGGTAGTTAGGTCTCATCATTTTACCTTTGAAATTGCAAAGTGTAAACATAAGTGCTATTCTAATAGTCTTTTCTCTCACACTTCTTGCTTGTCGAAATTTTTCCCAGTCATGCTCAACAATTTTTCTTGCACTTTTATAAGTCTACCGTTTGTCCATGCATTGAATGTTGGTGCCACATCTGGTCTGGTGCTTCTGCTATATATCTAGAGATTCTTGAGAAAATCTAATGAAGAATCTGCAATGTTATCAGTCTTGACCTGGCATCTTGGCTTCAGTCACTTTCCAAACCTTTATATGTCTACGATTTGTCCATGCATTGAATATTGCTGCTACATCTCGTCTGGTGCTTTTGTTATGTATTTATATATTCTTGAGAATATCCATAGAAGAATCTGCAATGTTATCAGTACTATCCTGGCATTTTGGCTTCAGTCACTTTCTCACTGCTCTAACGTAGATTTTCTCTTCTGTAAATATTTTCATGGCAATTGTTCTGATGAGCCTTCCTTTTTTGGTACATTGACTTCTTGAATTTGAGTGCAGTACTAGATTGACCGTTAGGTCTCATTATTTTACTGTTGAAATAGCTAAATGTAATCATAAGCTCAAAGCTAATAATTTCTTCCTTTGTGAAAGTCTCTGCTGGCTTCCTGCTTTCCTGTCAATTACGATAAAATTTAAAATGTCAATTTCACTTGTTATATTCTTTATCCTTCAATGTTGTCCTTTCAAAGGTAATTGCACATAAGTGAATGTAATAAAATTGACTGGAATTGGATAACTGAGTTTGAATTCCAGTCAAGTTGTACTTCTCCTAAACTGGTTGCCACCCAAAGCTATAGAAGTCGGTCTGTACTGCTATTTTACCCATTGCTGGAGGGAGGAGAGATGGATTCATACCTATCCCAAAGGTATTTGCATATAAATGAATATAATGAATTTGACTGGAATTGAAGAAATGATTTTTAATTCCAATCAAATTGTCCTTCTTCTAGACCGGTTGCTACCCAAGGCTACAAGACCCAGTTTGTCCTGCTATTTTACCCATAGCTGGGGGGTATAAGAGATGAATTCATAGCACATAATGAATATAACAAACTCAGATGGAATTTAAACTTGGCTCTCCTATTCCTCAATCTGACTCCTTATCCACATTACCTCCTATTTACTGTATAATTTTTTTTAAAAATATCATCATTTTTTTCACTAAATTTTATAAAATAGTAGTGTTCAGTTTCCTATGACAATTTCTAGTAAATTGAACCCCCCACCACCCTACACAACAATCACATGATTTCTTAAAATGCAAAAAAAAAAAAAACTACTTTTTCCATATATTGCTATCAATTAAGCAAGCACTCCAGATTATGAATATCAAAATAAGATTTATTTATGCTCATGCATTTTTAAATTTCACGTGGTACACGTTGAGTATTCTTTATCTGAAAATCTGAAAGTTTTTCAGGTGCTAACATAACTTGCCACAAATGGAAAATTCCAGAAAGCACTGAAAAGGTTCCTAGATGATGTGCAGCTGTTGTAATTGACTTTATCTACCCTGGCTGGAGGTGTTCTCCAGCCCAGCTATGTAGCCTACGTTGACATCTGTATTTTGTTAACAATTGTCATAGCAACACCTTCATCCGTTGATTACTGATATAATGGAATATGCATACAACTGTGTTCCCCCTCACTGGAATATGATTGGCTGGTGTCTGTCATAAATACAGACGGATGTGTAGGTGTGACAGGGTCTAAGTCTATGACAACACCCATTGGATTATGCCATTGGCTATCCTATTGGTCTACACCTATTACCTGCGACTACGACCAGCACCGGTCGATTACTGCTACCGTGTACTACTTGGTTACAGTAGCCAAAACCATTTAGCTACTTCGATCAAATATATCCCTTTCCGGGACATATCAATTAGTTACCAGGTGTTTTGTGCTCAAGAAAGATATTATTCAAAATGTGAAAGTCCTGAATTTATATATTTTTTTGTAAGTAGTAATCATATTTTTTGTACACATACAGATCTTAATTTCACCACTTAAAAACCCATGTCAGCATTATATGACTAGTGTCATTAACTGTATATGTATGTAAACAAAATTTATTAAATTTTGTATACAACTACTTTCAGGGTATATGTTATTTATATAAAAGTACCTACCTTCATTGTATATGTATAAGCTGTGTTATGAAATATAAAATTGGGTGTTTATGCTTGGGTTCCATTCCCAAACTGCTCCATTTTATAGATGGTATATGCAAATAAAATAACCTATATTCCAAAATCAAAAATAAAATCTGAAAACCAAAGCATTTCTGGTGACAAGAATTTGGGATAAATGATTTTCAACCTATATAAGCATACCATAATTTCTCGAAAATAATACGCATTTTTTTACTGTAAGTTCCAGGTGATAGTTGGTGTGTGTATTATAAATAGGTTTAAACAAAAATATTTATTTCATTATTGATTTATAATAAATTGTTGTTCTAAAATAAGAAAGATATTATCCCAATTTTCATTTTAAATCCAACAATAATAATTGTAACATTTTTTGTTAATAAATTTATGTTTATCAGTAACCGCATTTTTGTTTGGTTAAAAAATAAAAAAATCTATAAAAAGGCCAATTTTGAAGAAAAGAGGATATCAAGTTAGCAATTTATTGAAATAAAAAAAAACTGAAAATTCAAAAGCTTATCTTCGTAGTCATCAGACAAACACTGGGCTATGCATGTTCCAATAGATATATCAAACCTCTTCATAAAAGAAAACACGAGTTTGCTGAAGCTTTAAATGTGTTTCCAGGATGCCTGGTTTTCATAAGTTCTTTTGCCTTCATCCTTATTTCCACAGTACTTATGGAACATCCACTTGATCGTCTTTCTTTTACAAATTCAACTAAACTTTGTTCCATATCTGGATATTGAGCTTTTCTTCCTCTACCTATAGCTTTGGCACTTGATTTACACTTTTTCTAGTTCCTTCTTATTCTTTCTCCATAAACGTATGTTAGCCTCATTCAACTCATATTCTCTAACTGCAGCTCTGTTTCATATTCTTTCTGCTAATTCTATTACTTTTTGTTTAAAATTTGCACTATAACTCACATGTTTTGACGACATTTTGGCAGTAAAATAAAACATTGTATTTATCGGGAAAACCGCATGGTAATTTTCAAAATTATTTTAGCCACTTAATTTTGATTTAATTCTTAATATCAAGGTCGACAAAATGTCTTTGTAAATTTTTTTTTTGGGGGGGGGGACAATTTATAGATGCATATTATACATAGGGATAGATATATTTCTTAATTTTTGGATCATTTGTCGAGGTGCATATATATATTTATGGGTGCATATTATTTTCGAGAAATTACGAGAAATTTACATTAGTTTTTGTTTCTTTGGCTTTTGTCTACATAGAAGGTTGGAATCAATTTGGGGTAGACTGTTCTAATTCCACGTGCCATGTTTGATGGATGTCAGTTATCAGTTATCTCCTGCTATTTGAACTCACCTTCTTTTGGGTCTGTCACTGGATCTAACCAACACCTTTATCCACTGTGCCATGTAGGTATGAACTTCTAATCTGGACCCTTGAGGACAATAACATAATACCTTCTTAAAATATAGCTTACTTTTTGTTTTTGGCTTTCATAGAAGCATCAATTTATAATGAATTTGCATAGCAATCTGGACCCTTTATTAACATTTTAAAAAATGTTGTCTTTTCTTTTCAGCAATGTTTTCTCCATTTCTGTCACTGTCACTAACCCCTTGCATCTTAGTGGCTTTATTGCCTTGCTTTGGGGGGTGAAATGATTAGAATGCTTTTAAAGGACTGAATTTTTCTGATTTTTCTTTCAGGTTTATCAGGTTATAACATGGTAGCCTCTTCTCAAGCCCAGCTTGCAGGGCAACAACAAAGCATTTATATGAATTTAAATGGTGATAGTTACCAAGGCAATGAGACATCTGTTGGCGCTAATGTACAGTCTCAGGTAAGTCCCTCAAAAAGCACAAATTACTAAACTACTTTGTGATTTATCTGTCCACCTGGTCAGTTTATGCTCTAAACTGATTTGGACTTTCTTTTTTTATTATTCCAGGATAAAATTCTTGTCTTGAAATTGAAAAATGATTTCTGAGCTTTTATCAGAAATTCCGATATAAAAAAAATATATAATCACTGATTTACTCAAACTTGAATCCTTGTCTTCATTGAGTCACAATATTTCAGTCCCATTCAGTTGCATATGGGTAAAAAAAAAAAAAAAAAAATATGTGCAAGGGGTGGAGTTGCAAAATAGGCACTGTCACCAGAATAATCAATTTAAATTTTTTTTTTTTTTTCTCCAATATTACCATAGGTACCAAGGATAAAAATTCATTGGAAGAGGTCCATATCCAGGGCTTTCTCACCCCAGTTTGGGTGTGGGGACTTGTCCCTGATTACCCATTTCTTCAGGGGTGTAGCCGTACTCACTATTCTGGCCAATTGTGAGTTGATGAAGATATTTAACCCGTATTTGGATTATATATATTTTTTTAATTCAGTGTTGTCTTTCTCCAAGACTGGCTGCCAATCAAGGACCCAGTTTGTCCTGCTATTTTACCCATAGCTTGGGGGTAGAAAAAAATAGATTCATACCTTTTCCAAAGGTATTTGCACGCAAGTGAATGTGACAAACTCAACTGAAATTGTAGAACTCCGTTTCCAGTTAAATTTTCTTTCTCCTAGCTTGGTTGCCACCCAGGGCTACAGGACCCAGTCTGTCCTGCTATTTTATCCATAGAAGAGATAGATTCATACCTTTCCCGATGGTATTTGCACATAAGCAAATGTAATGAGCTCACCTGGAATTTGAATTTGGCACTCCTGTTCCTCAATATGACTCCTTATACATTCAGTCAGTTATGTGCCATGCGTGATACCTGCTTAGGTAATCATGTATCTTTTGATACATGACTGACGAGGCAGTTTTTTTTTCCTATAGTAGGTTGCTATTTCTTTCTACAGTAGACCAGTAGGCCATCCAAGGTTATAGAACCCAGTCTCTTCTGCTATTTACCCATAGCTGGAGTGGGTGGGAAGAAGAGAATTTGTGCCTTTTCCAAGGATATTAGCACGTAAGTGAATGAAATGGATTCGATTGGAAATTGAACTCGGCTCTCCGATTCTTTAATCTAAGCCACTATCCATTACTCCACTGTGCCTCCTAGTTTACCCTGCTATTAAAGCCATAGCTGGATGAAACAAAATTTGATTTATACATTTTCAAAGGCAGGAATTTGAACTTGATTTGCCAATTCCACTTTGTATTCTGCTGAGTCTGAACTCATTAATTTTACTCATGTAAGAAAAAAGAAATAAATATATTTTCATATATATATATATATATATATATATATGCACACACACACATACACTGTATATTTCCCCAAATGAACCCTCTGCTGGTTTTGAATCCAGAGTTGCCCTTCTCCTAGACCAGTTGCCATCCAAGGCTATAGAACCCGGTCTGTCCTGCTATTTACCCATAGCTGGGGTGAGAAGAAGAAGAGTCATACCTTTTCCAAGAGTTTTAGCACGTAAGTGAATATAATGGATTCAAGTGGAATTCTAACTTGGCTCTCCAATTCCTCAATCCGAGTTGCTATCCATCACGCCAACGTTCCTCCTTATCCATTACTTTACTTTTATTCCTACCTACTGTAGATCTTGAATAAGTAAAAAAAAAACTTTTTCATTAAATTTTATAAAAGTTAATAGTAGTTGATTCTGACCCCTCACACCCACCATCTCACCCACTCACTGCCCAATGCAATATGCTCATATCATATGATTCCTTAAAATGTAAAATAAAACAAAAAAAAAATAAACAATTTTTTTTTTTTTAAATTCTGAATCTGGACTTCTTTTTTATATATTAAGCACTCCAGCTTATGAATTTCAAAATAAAATCTATTTATTTTTTTATGTTTTAAAACCTCACATGGTTAGAGCATATTTTGTTTTGACTACTATAGGGAGATCATTTTACAATTAAGTTACATAGCAAACTGGACCCCTTATTAATATTTTATAAAATTTAATAAGAAATAGTTCATCTTTAGTTCAGATGTTTGAGAGCTGCAAAACATGAACAAAATTTACACATACGTTTTCATTACATACAAATTAATATTAATCTTATGTTTTAATCTAATGGGGTCTAAATTTATAAATAATAATATATAAATATATAAATAATTATAAAGCTTAAAGTTTTCCTTATTTACCTTTTATATTTACCTGTAATGAAGAAATGAGCTTAGCCAACATATTTCAAAGAGCCACATGTGGCTTGTGAGCCACACTTTGACCACCCCTGCACTATAGTAATATGAAGAAGAAATAAAAAAAAAAATGATTATTTCTGGACAGTGCCAATTGTACAACTTCATCAAAATCTGGTTCTGTAGAAAAGAATAGCAATTGACTTCACTAAGACAAATTAACTCGAAATAATTAATTTCTTAACAGATTTCAGTACAAAAGTCAATGTGAGTTATGTCCCCTTTGATGATCATATGTTTGGAGCAAGTGATTAATCATTTTTAAGTAGTTTGAGTTGAACTTGAGCTGTGGCTTTTCTCCCCAGGTAATACCTCTCCCTCGGGAAGAGCCTGGAGTCTTTACTTGGCACCTGGAGCATCCCCTCATGACAGGGCAAGTGCCATGACTGGACTATTTATGGACTCTAGGCCCATATACGTTTAGGTCTGTCACATTAAAAAGGCCTTGTGTACAAGGGTTGGCTGGAAAGTTCTTAGGCTGACCAAGATATAAATGTTAGTAGACACTCCAGTTGGTAGGCTAAAAGTAATGCAAGTATACCAGAATACAACAGCTAGTTGCATGTCTTTTCGTCAACCAACTAGTGTGTCTATTTACATTTACATCTTGGTCAGCCTGTGAACTATACAGCTGAGCCTTATACATGTTTATTAAGAGTACATTAACTAATTAATACTCTGCCCAAGATGAGAGTTGGTATGAATTATGGTGATTGGATGTTTGGAGTGAGTAGCCAATCACAAATCAAATAATAATTTTTTCTGTCTGAATTTCTGGGATGAGGAGTTATCATTATTTGCACTATTTATAGTCGGGCTATTGTCCTCATCCTCATCTTGTTATCCGAACAACCCGGCTGATATACACCTGAGGGAGGGCCGGAGAGAACAACAGGTAAAACATGAAAATAACAACATAGATAAGGACAATAGTCCAAATATAAATAATGTAAATAATAATTTATTTGTTTTTTCACAAAATCTGGGTCACTTACACTTAAGGGACACGCATGCTTTACAAAGAATAGAATTATCATAAGAGTTATTATATATATTTTATATATTGTATATATAAGCAAACACATATTAAGAAATTACTTTGTTTTGAGTTAAAAGCTTGAATATTTGCATCATGATGACTTCATTTGGACAAGATGTGTCACACACTAGCTAGATTAGTCAGCTGATGTCTACAGTGGCCAATGTTCTAAGTTTTGGGGTGTAATGATATAGCCATGGATGTTCATCTGGTGACATCTAATAGTTTTAAAGAAAAACCAAAATGTATAAGGGCGTTTATATTGTTTTTTTTTTTTTTTTTTTTTTTTTTTGTTAATTTTCAGTATATATGATACCAAGAAAGAAGTGTTTTTGGTGGGTAAAGGAGGGGGCAGTAGGGATGTGGCCTGGGGGGTCGGGGGGTGGTGGGGCAGCAACTAGAAAAATTTGCTGGACCATTATATACTATTTTATTCAAAAATTCTACTGATTCTACTACGTTAGTTACATTGAAATGTCACTCTTTTCTATTTATTAGAGCAGGGTGGGGGTCTCAATGAGAGGGGGGAATCCCTCCAGAGGAAAATTTTAGTGTTTCAGGGGTAAGGGAAAAATCTTTTACTTTTTTTTTTTTTTTTTTTTTTACAGAATTTTGTTAATTGAATTCCAATATCATGGCATTCTGCTGAACTTTTTCTTTATAAAAGTCTCCTTCAGTTTATTTATATTATAATAATATTATATTATTTACAGTAATTATATTATAATAATATTATATTATTTACAATAAATATATTATAATAATAATATATTATTTACAATAAGTATATTATAATTATATTATTTACAATAAATATATTATAATAATAATAATATATTATTTACAATAATTATATTATAATAATATTATATTATTTACAGTAATTATATTATAATAATTTTATTTATAGTAATTATATTATAATAATTTTATTTACAGTAATTATATTATAATAATATTATATTATTTACAATAAATATATTATAATAATAATATATTATTTACAATAAGTATATTATAATTATATTATTTACAATAAATATATTATAATAATAATAATATATTATTTACAATAATTATATTATAATAATATTATATTATTTACAGTAATTATATTATAATAATTTTATTTATAGTAATTATATTATAATAATTTTATTTACAGTAATTATATTATAATAATATATTATTTACAATAAATATATTATAATAATAATATATTATTTACAATAAGTATATTATAATATATTATTTACAATAAGTATATTATAATAATATTATATTATTTATAATAATTAGTTATGAATTAAAACAAATTACTGTACATGGATTCAAGTTTAAAAATCCATCAATATTTTCTGTTGCTATTAAATCTGTAAAACTTCTCTATAAAAACAATCTATGTAAATGTACATTGTGGTCCGAAAGTCTTGTCACCCATACCTTCCAAAAAGTAATGAAAACTATAGGACAAGTAATACAGTAATACAAAGCACATGTACTACATTCAGTTTATTCACTTTCATTGAAGGTCTGTATGAACATCATTTTCATATCATAAAATAATATTGCTCCATGTCCTGTGTGATATTTAACAAAGCTGTGCTTTGTTGATTATTGCAAAGGCTTTCCAAATGGTGCCTTTCAACTGATGGGTGTTCCGGTAACGTTCATGTGAAACTCTCTCCTAAGATAATACCCCACAGAGTTTTGAAATAGAAAATTATATTATTAGATTGAAATTTTACTCACCAATTAATAACAAAAACAACAAAAATTATTCCTCAAAATAAAGACCACCATTTTCCAAGACTTTCTGCCATCGATCTGCAACCTTTCGGATCTGGTGAAAGTACCATTCAGCCGGCTTCGAATCAAAGAATTCTTGGCACACTTTCTCGACTTCATCAAACAAGTCGAACTGGCGACCCTTCAGAAAGTGTTGTATTGAGCAGAAAAGGCCGTAATCTGATGGAGCACAGTCAGGACTGTAGGCTGGATGTTGCAGAACCTCAACGCCATCCAGCTCTTCAAACTTGTCTTTGGTCTTCCTGGCGGTGTGTGGCTTGGCATTGTCCTGCTGCATCAAAGCGCGCTTTCGGTTGATCAGAGCGAATACGTTTGCTTCAACTTTTTCAGAGACCCGCTCCAGTTGCTGACAGTAAAGTTCGGCACTGATGGCACGACCATTGAACCAATTCAAAATGCACGATTCCTTCAAAGTTCCACCAAACTCACAACATGACTTTCTTGCCGAATCGATCTTGTTTTGGAACCGACGGTGTCTCTTGTCCTTTCTGACAAAGATACAAAGATGAAGATCACTATAACAATATAAACGCAAAAAACAATTAAATAAAAATTTTAATGAAATAAAATTTTTTCAAAATTAACAAAGTAAATAACAATTAAAAATAGCATAAAAATTCAATTTTTCGCAAGTGTTTACGAACTTTTGGGACAACCTAATATGTAGGGTTGACAAAAGTTTTGGCCCACCCCATATATGTTGTCATTGGCTTTATCTCGTATCCAAGAATTTAATTTCTTTTTTTCTGACCGCTTCCTTTATAAGGATAGCATTGATTAAGTAGATGAATTCTTGCATGGAAGAGCCGATGACATTGACTGCATAGTAACGTTGGTGAAAGGGCGATGCTGTTGAGCCTTTTTCTCTCTTGGTGTTTGACTTCTTTTTTAATGCTGGTGGTTTCAAAGTTTTTGGTTCCGATGGTAATGGAACATCACTAGTTGGTACAGTTTAATGTCTATGTACTAATATGGAAAAAAATGAAGATTTTCAATAAGATATGCTTATAATATATAATGTATATAATATATATAATATAATATATGCATGTAATATATATGATATATGCATTTAAGCAACTTTATGTACAAAAACTTAGGCAACCTGAGTACTGGGGTCAAAAGTCAATATTCTAAGCTATTTATTAAAAAATTGTGAGTGTGTTTTTTTTTAATTATTTAAAATAATTTCTTTTTAATTTTTCATCTTTTGAACTTAAGAATTTGAACAATATAAATTATAAATAATTAATTATAATATTATAGACAACAATAATAAAATAAAAAATCTTAACACAATTTTTAATCAACACCACAAGAACACAAATTTCATAACACTTTACGGTCAGTGAGTATATTGCACCTCAAGATAGCAAGTTTGCATAAAACTCCAAGTCGTGCTACTAAAGTGCGATATTATATACATTCACTAGTATATACTTAATAGCTCTGTTACATAACATTAACTACAGTTTTTATATATATGTATTTGCAAGTATATGTGTGTATATGTATGGTTTTATCATACCCATATATATCTATCTATCTATCTATATATATATATATATATATATATATATATATATATACAAGTATAGGATTGGTGTATACGGAATAAATTCAATAACCAACAAATACTATTCTTAAAAGAGTGCTTTCGATACAGAGTAGAGCAAATATAATTATATATATATATATATATATATATATATATATATATATATATATACTAAGTGATAAAAGAAAAAAGAAGCTAACTGATATAGAAGGACTGATATTACATAAATTATATACATTATACACTATATACCCAAAACACATTTAAAAAAAGAAAAGAATTTCTCCTCAGTGTATATGCATAGTCACACCAATGTAAACATCACTTTAGCCCAATGAAGTCTTAAAGAATAAAACTCATCACAGGAAAACTTACCATTTTCTCATAGAATTCCCTAAAATTCTTCTTGATATAAAAAATTATATATTGTTTGTTCCTATGTCATTGGCTTTATCTCGTATCCAAGAATTTAATTTCTTTTTTTTCTGACAGCTTCCTTTATGAGGATAGCATTGATTAAGTAGATGAATTCTTGCATGGAAGAGCCGATGACTATATATATATATATATATATATATATATATATATATATATATATATATATAGTCAAACCTAGTGAGCCTTCACAAACCTACATCAGGTTTCACCTAAGCGGATCATCAGGAAAGCTATATATATATATATATATATATATATATATATAGATATAATTAATACAAATATAAAATTTGTCACTTAGCTGATTAGTGTTATCTTCTACCTGACTCTAGAGTTTTGTAGACAGACACTCCATCCACTCATCAGGGGATATCAGCAATTGAATGATTATTTTCTTGTTTTTCTTCTATATATGCATTTTTCATTGGTGCAAGTGATGTTTTTTTTTTTACTTTCGTTGTATGTGTGTAGAGTAGGTACACATGTTTGGAGTTGCTAATTTATATTTTATTATAGGTTACTAAAGATTTTTAATTACAGGTTTTATATAAAATCCAGTATTATAATTTTATAAAAATGTATGGTTTTAATTAAGGTTTTTAAAGATATCTGGTTTTATTACAAATTTATCTTGTTTTAAGTAAAGGTTTTCAAAAATACCTGGTTTTATTACAAGAAAATATCTTGTTTTAGTTAAAGGTTTAAAAAGATATCTGGTTTTATTACAAATTTATCTTGTTTTAAGCAAAGGTTTTCAAAAATACCTGGTTTTATTACAAGTTTATGAAAATATCTTGTTTTAGTTAAAGGTTTAAAAAGATATCTGGTTTTATTACAAATTTATCTTGTTTTAAGCAAAGATTTTCAAAAATACCTGGTTTTATTACAAGTTTATGAAAATATCTTGTTTTAATTAAAGGTTTACAAAAATACCTGGTTTTATTACAAGTTTATGAAAATATCTTGTTTTAATTAAAGGTTTAAAAAGATATCTGGTTTTATTACAAATTTATCTTGTTTTAAGCAAAGGTTTTCAAAAATACCTGGTTTTATTACAAGTTTATGAAAATATCTTGTTTTAATTAAAGGTTTACAAAAATACCTGGTTTTATTACAAGTTTATGAAAATATCTTGTTTTAGTTAAAGATTTACAAAAATATCTGGTTTTATTACAAATTTATCTTGTTTTAAGCAAAGGTTTTAAAAATTACCTGGTTTTATTACAAGTTTATGAAAATATCTTGTTTTAATTAAAGGTTTACAAAAATATCTGGTTTTATTACAAATTTATCTTGTTTTAAGCAAAGATTTTCAAAAATACCTGGTTTTATTACAAGTTTATGAAAATATCTTGTTTTAATTAAAGATTTTCAAAAAAACAATCCACTTTTTATGTTTATAAAATTTTTGTATTAATTGTTTATAAAAAAAAAATCGTTATTATAGATTTCTATATATAAACCAGTAAGACCTACTGTCCAATTTTTGGGAACAGTTCATGTTAATGTGTTAAATGAATTGTTTGTGTCCAAATGATTTTGATTTCAATTTCAATAACCATTTGATAACATTATTCATGATTATATTAAATAGCTTTGTCTGAATCCTTTACACATTTTTGCCCTTTTCTTTTTATCTATGATATAACAAGTTTATATCTACCCTTTGAATAATCTGTTCATTCACTTTTAATTCGTACAAACTCGAGTCACCACAGCCCACTCCGAACAATATCTTCCCCTAACAGGTTTAGCTGCAGTAGCAGTTGTAGCGATGGTCAATACTGAAGATGTTGACAATAGCCTCTTTTCTAACTAGCTGGGATTTGCACCAGAATCTCTTAACTGCCACCATCTACTACCAATTCAAACCACCACTACCACCAACAGCCACTGGCCTCCAAAGCTGATATATATTGCAAATCTATTCCGTGTGACATGATCTAATCTCTTTGGCACTGTCACATTCACCCTGAACCCAAGCTACCACCCACACCCATTACAGGCCATGTTTTCCTTTGCTCACACTCATCTGTGTTCCTAGAATTTCTTGATTAGTTTTGGCGCTTTCATCCTTACACTCTCTCACCCTGCACAGTGCTGCATCGTTCATTCTATTCTGTCCTGTCACACCCTACCCTGCCCATGTTTCTGTCCAATACTCTCCCAGACCTCCACCTTTGAAAACCCCGCCCCACATCCAATCCTGACTTCTACCAAATACTGAACACCAGGTTTGTCTGGTGGTGACTGTGTCTTTCTTTAAGTTGTGAGCATTATTATCAATCGCAAATTGGTTTCGCTGTTTGGAGCAAGCCTGCAGTTTGCAGTCGAAGATGACTTTCGTGATAGTCCTTCCTTTCCTCTAAAAGAGAGAGACAGAATCGTTCTTCTCTAACGAGTATTTTCTGTCTGAATTTCTAGAATCTGAACTTATAATTATTTCCATTATTTACACTCGTCTATCATCCTCATCTTCGTTGTTATTATCAGTGTTTCGGTCATTGAGCCTTCTTCAGGTGTCAGTTGATTTGAGTAATAATTTAGAATTGGAATGAATGCAGTGATAGTACCTACCCTGAATCTGTCATGAAAATTCAGGATGTGGAACTAGTAAATACCAAACTATTCAAATAATCAAATTTTAATAAGATTTTAATTGTTTTCAGGTTTTTTTAATAAATTTGAATAAGATTTTAATTGTTTTCGGATTTTTTAATAAATTTTAATAAGGTTTTAATTGTTTTCAGGTTTTTTAATAAATTTTAATACGGTTTTAATTGTTTTCAGGTTTTTAGATAGGTTTTTGCTTTTAATTACTTTTGTTGTTCTTAATATATTTTTCAGTTTGTTAATCTTGTTAAGTAGGTCTAGATTTCTTGTAATTTCTGTAAATAGTTGGATTGTTCTTGTTGCTAGAGTTTGTTTGATGTTACATTTCTTTGGATTTCGTAGATGGTCTTGGTGAATTTTTTATGCTAGTTCGAAACCTTTGTTTATTAGTAGGGTAGTTCTATATCGTTCTTCTGAAACACATATTGACATCATCCAAATTTAACCAAGACACAATGCAACAAAAAAAGATGTGGGGTTTGTGATATCATTATAGAAGGAAACTCCTATACTTTTGAAAACCCCACAAAACATTTTTAATAAATAAAAATTTAAATTGCAGCTCCAAATATGTGATCTATGCACTCAAATTCACAAAATGCAAGAAGTCATATATAGGTATCAGCCAAGTACTAAACCACAGAGTTTCCCTTCACAAAAGCAACATCAAATTACCTAACAATAGAAAACTCTTTGTATCACAACACATCTACAAATATAATCAAGGTAAATTTAAATAATGCCAATATACCAAATAGACAATTATTCTTACCTACAAATACAAGAAAGAAAAACTTCATAAACAAATTTAAACCAGCACATAACCCCACACACAGCATATACATATAATGACCAAATACAGTAGCCAATTCTGTTATGTTGACATAGAAGATAATGGTCACAAAATATTGAACGCAAATCGTAAATTCATAATTCTATGATGTCTTACCACACAAAAGAATAAAATATTAAAAAGAGAACTATATGCAATATATATATATATATATATATATATATAAAAATGCTTATCACCATTCAAAGAAAGACATTTGGCTTACTACCACACAAAAAATTAACTTTTATAATATGTGAAAATATCTACTCTTTGCTTGCAGAAGGTTGCAAAACCAGAAATGTGTATAGCAGAATTATAGAAAATAGAGTATAATATATATTTTAAAATATAAAAAATCCACAATTCAACCAAAAATGTTTGCGGTTTGTCTTCTTTTTATATATATATATATATATATATATATATATATATATATAGTAAAGAAAAACAATCTTCAAACCTTCCACAATCCTAACCATGGCAATCAAGAGTCCAAAACTACTACATTTCATCAGTAATATAATACATGAAAAAAATAATCCCTCAAAAAATGTCCAACTTCATTTTATTTCTCATTGAGAAAGGACACAGATATGTCTGCAAATTCCAATTTTTAACATAATGCAAAGTTACTGCAAAGCCTACACTAATGACTCAAAATTAGCAAATATCTGATTTTGAAATGAAGGGAGCAGGGCTTTTTGGTTGGATTTAGAGCTTTTTGAAACCCTTTTATATATGTCTGTTTATTTTGGCCAAGCACAGCATTCTCAATGCCTAACAACCACCATATTCCTCAGATTCTACCTCTTGCAACTTTTTCCTCTTCTAAAAATCAAATCTCACTTGAAAGGAACAAGATTTCAAGACATTAAAGAAATCCAATAGAACGTTATGAGACAGCTGCTCACCATCCCCAAGCAAGAGTTCCAGGAATAGTTCCATCAATGGAAATGACACTGGATAAAGCGTATAGCTACAGAAGAGGTCTACTTCGAAGGAGATTAAATACTGAATTGATATGTGTTGTAGTTTTCTTTTTATAGTGCTAGTCCCGATACTTTTTGATCAGACCTCGGTTGTATGTCTGTATGAATTGTGTGTATCTTTTGAGAGTTCAACATAAAAGAATTATCTGAGATAATTTTATTTATTAACAATTCAGACGCTCTTGTTTTCAAAAGCTACTTTGTTTTTTTAACAGCATTTACTGGTTTCTCCATAGCTTTTATTTTTTCCACCGAAAAAACATGGATGAGAAATTACTTTTGGCTGTAAATCAATCTCACATAAAACTTGATTGTGAATTTGTCAAGCAGCACGAAGCCTACAAAGAAAAAAAAATGCATTGTATTGGCTTTTCACTTTGTTTATCCAACGATTCTCAGATGTCTGCTGCTGTTGAACTTTTTGTTTGAACTCCCTGAAAAAGCGGCAAGAATTTTGACTTCCCTACAAAGAGTGACCACAACATATCGAGATTTACGAGAGAGAAAAAAAATGCTTTTTCATAAAACTGCTATTGTGAATGCTTTTCAGTTACTGTCAAACTCCTTTTTTGTTGTGAGGACAACACTTTGGCCAATTCATACATTTGCCTTCTTCAGGAACATGGTTTTGAATGGTCTGAATGCCTTACAAAAATTGAATAAAGTATTAGAAAATAGAAAAATTTCATTAGAAACAAAGAAAAGAGTACTGAACTGCTATGTAATATAGCAATCCTTCTATATGGTAGTGAATGCCGGACAATCTCCTCACAGATGAAGAGACTTGAATCAAGAGAAACAAAGAAAAGAGTACTGAACTGTTATGTAATATCAGTCCTCCTATATGGCAGTGGATGTTGGACAATCTCCTCACAGATGAAGAAGAGACTTGAAGCAACAGAAACAAAGAAAAGAGTACTGAACTGTTATTTAGTATTAATAATCCTATATGGAAATGAATGCTAGACATACCTTTTTAAATTATTTTTTTTTTAATCCATACATTCAGTTCAAACTAAAAATGAAATCATCATTGATAATTGCTAAAAATATAGTTGAAAGTGCTCAGACATACAGAATATTCAGGTAATTTCTCGATAACTTATGTCCAGAAAAGAAAAAAATATAAGAACACAAGAAAAATTAAATAAAAACTTAACCACAGTACCTTGTCAGTGATTTTTAATGAAACTTTTATAAAAGGAATTGCTGCCTAAATATACACACACACACACACACACACATATATATATATATATATATAGAGAGAGAGAGAGAGAGAGAGTTATTTTTTATTTTCACTTACTTATATATATAGTTTACTTATATAGATATAGATATATATATACACACACACACACACACACACACACACACATATATATATATATATATGATTATTTATTCAAAAATTATAACATAAACATGTTATAAAATCACTACAAAAATAGCCATTTTGTTTCAACACTTCTGGTGTCTTATCAAGTGATGGTGTTGAATGTAGAATAAAGGGTTTTAAAAGGTTTGAATCAATCAAACATCCCTCGCTAGGGGAAACGCTGTTACATAAGCTGGAATGACCAATCAAAATACAAGTATATGAACATTCAAAAAACTTGACAACAGACTTTAAGGTTATAATAATTATTTAATGCTTTAATGTTAGGGTTATACTAAAATAGAATTTATTCTCACTAATAAGTATTAAATTGTATGATAAAATTTAAAATTAAAAATTACCAATTTTAAATTTAATCTATATTAAGTTTAAAATTATAAATAATTATAGAAGAAACAGAGGAAAAAAAATACATATGTTTTTCTGTTGAAATCAGATTATAATACACAAATATGCAGACATATTTAGATATATAAACACACAAAAAACTTTTATTTTTGTCTCGTGTATGTATGTATATATATATATATATATATATATATATATATATATATATATTAGGGGATTAGAATTTTGATCTTCGGTATGAACTAAAACTACTTCCAACAATGGAGGCTTGACTAGGAGATAGAATTAGGGTACCCCAAACAATTGTCACCTATAGGTAATCTTTGGCTAAGATGTAGTACCTTTTTTCCCCCCCTAACCAGAGTTATTGGGAGTGGGGGTGAGTTGGTGTTTTTGACTATAAAAGAGTTCTTTCAAGGTAGTAGGTTAGGAGCATTCTATTATAAGTAGAGTTGTAGCTGATGGCTGGCACACAAGTCGATATCTGATCAATATCGCTAGGGTGGCAGAAGAGGGTATGATGTTAAAAGGGCCAGAATCCCTAATGATCCACTTGACAGTATTATTTCTGTATTCTTCTTCAGCATTTTTTTTATTGTTTTAAGATTTGTTGCCAATTGTCAAGTAAAAAAATAAATGGTATGTCAAAAAGAACATTTTGTTCTCTTGACACCACTATTACTGTATACTCAATTAACATTTTTGTTTTAGTATTTAACCATTTTTTTTTTCTCTTGCCAATTGTCAAAAAAAATTTTTTAGTATTTAAAAAAAAAAAATGGTATGTCAAAAAGAACATTTTTTTCTCTTGGCACCACTATTACTATTACTGTATGCCTCCTTAAAAAAGTTAGTATTTTAGTATTTTTAGTATTTAACCATTTTGTTGCCAATTGTCAAGAAAAGACAAAAAATAAATGGTATGTCAAAAGAACATTTTGTTCTCTTGACACCACTATTACTGTATACTCAATTAACATTTGTTTTAGTATTTAACCATTTTGTTGCCAATTGTCAAGAAAAAGACAAAAAATAAATGGTATGTCAAAAAGAACATTTTTTTTCTCTTGGCACTGCTATTACTGTATGCCTCCTTAAAAGTTAGTATTTTAGTATTTAACCATTTTGTTGCCAATTGTCAAGAAAAAGACAAAAAATAAATGGTATGTCAAAAAGAACATTTTGTTCTCTTGACACCACTATTACTGTATACTCAATTAACATTTGTTTTAGTATTTAACCATTTTGTTGCCAATTGTCAAGAAAAAGACAAAAAATAAATGGTATGTCAAAAAGAACATTTTTTTTCTCTTGGCACTGCTATTACTGTATGCCTCCTTAAAAGTTAGTATTTTAGTATTTAACCATTTTGTTGCCAATTGTCAAGAAAAAGACAAAAAATAAATGGTATGTCAAAAAGGACATTTTTTTTTCTATTGACACTGCTATTACTGTATTCTCCTTCAGTAATTTTTATTCTTTTGAAAATCTATTTTTTGAAGTCTAATAAAACTCAAATATGAAACTTGATTTATACATTTTTTACTTGAGAGCTGACAACAAAAATGTTAAACCTTATTTATTAGGTTGTTTATTTACAAAAGTTTTGCTTATCTGCACCAACTACAATTCTATATTCATTGCTTACCATATATATAACTATGAAAATAAAAAAATTAATTTATAAAGACATTGGTGAACAAAAAAATTATAATTATAAATTTTGAAAAAAATTAATTTTTCCAGCCATTTCTTTAATTTTTTTCCTACCACATAAATTTATTTACATAGGTTGCAAGCATGTCGAATTATACTCTTTCTTATATCAAGAACTAAGAACAAAATAAGTTAAACACTATTTCTGTTTAATTAAAATAAGTTAAACACTATTTCTGTTTAATTACAAGACTAGTGTTTAAAAATAAAACAGATATTGATGACTAAATGTAATTATAAATTTTAAAAAGAATAATGAATTTTTCTGGCCATTTCTTTCATTTGCTCTTGCCACATAAATTCACTAAAATAGTTTGCAAATATCTGGATTTATCCTCTCTTTCTTTTTCTTTTTTTCTTGAGAACTGATGACAAAAATGTTAAGCACTATTTATTTATTTGATTGTTTACTTACAAGAATAATTTGTCAAATTTTAATAAATGTACACACAAGAAAATGGAGTCTACTGTCCTAGAAAAAAAGAGAGAAAAAGTCCTTTTGATATAGTGTTTCTTTGCAGGTATATTTGTTAAACTTGGCCAAAAAGAGAATATATTTGATATATTTGATTATATCCAGGCTTTTCCAAATATAAGATTTCTACCAAATTGACTATTTTAGTTACATTGAAATGTCTTCTTTTTTTTTTTTGTCTTTCTAAGAATAAAAATAAAATTCAAGCCCCTAATTAAGTAATTTTTGCACAAGAATGTATCAACCAAATTATGGTTCAAGATCTTAAGGTTATTATTGAAAGAATAAAATCGTCTAGTCCATATCCTAAAGTTAAATTCAGTATTACCATTTCTGCAGCAAAATCCCAGTTGAAGCAGTTTTAGTTTGTGATGTTTTGTGAAAATAGGTAACCTGTCTTTTATTAGGGAAACAAGAAAAACACTGAGACTGAAAGTGATTGGAAGTTACTTTTAATATCTTTCCGTAATCCAACTCCTTCCTACATCTAAAGATTGCAGCCCTGCTGGGATTGATCTCTCTAATACCACCCAGTGTAGCAAGACATTACAGCCGTTCACTAACACACTTAACTAATTGTATTAGATGTATTAGAAGCAGAACAAGTACTTCCTAAACTGAAGGTCATTTCTTTGATGGATCACTGTTGGGAGCAGAAGACCACGAGATGCCTTTGCTTAGAACAGCCAGTGTGGCTACAACTGCCTTTGGCTATTGGCAGCTACCGGTGATGTTGACCAGCAGGAGTGCATTTATTGGTGTGGGGTCTGGTTTCCGGTGTAGGCCTTAATCTTGAATGAAAATGGACCCTTTTTAATCTAATCTAGAGTATTAGACATCGAGAGAAATATAAAAATGACCTGTGGTGGTCGGGGGGAAAGTCTAGCAGTGAAATATTGAACAAAACAAATAGGTTTTATTACTATCAAAGCCAACCAAGGCTCCATCAAATCTTAATTTTGAATGAATAAACTTTCATTTGCATTAGGTTTGATATTTCCGTTCTATGGGGAAGTTCCTCAAAATCTAAGAACTTTATAGGCAAACTGTACCAAGAGGCAGAAAAATAAATTAGCTTCCCTTTGCATTTGGTCAGATATTTCTATCTTATAGAGAAGAGACATTTTTCAAAATCTAAGGACTTTATAAACAGCCTTGATAAAGAGACATGAGAATAAATTTGCCTTCATTTGCATTTGGTCTGATATTTCTATCTTATAGAGAACATATATATAAATATATACTCACATACACACAAGTCAATAGCAAGCAATATAAGTTTTGTGAAGACATATATACGCCTGGAAAAGATATATATATATATATATATATCCCAAGACAGCCTGTTTCACTGTATCACAGCTCATCAGTATGGCTAGATATCCAAATGCTTCAAGCTGGGATTGAAACTTGACTGATTTGGCATCAGTCAGAGACTCTACCCCTAAGCTATCAGCGCACGGCAAGAAAGGGAATTTTTTAACATATTGTATATGTGATGTATATAAATGCTAGACCAGCTGCCAGAGTGCTCAATTCTGACGAAGAGCTATGCATTAAGCAAGAGCAGCAAGTGTTAAAAATTCCCTTTCTCCATAGTGCTCAATTGACAAATGAGAGCAAGATATATATATATATATATATGTCAACAGCAGTAGACATGTTTCTATCAAACATTCTAAAAAAGATGAACTTCAACAATTTGCAAAGTTCTAAGTAGATTTTAATCTGTTAAATAATTAACTTGAAAAAATTAGAAAGAAATAAAAGAAAAATATCTTGCAAAAGTTTCCCCTCAATCAAAGAAAACGAGAATTTTTTTTTTCTTTTCTTTTTGGAGGCAAAGTGGGGAGGGAGGTCAAAGAGATGAAAAAGAGAGATAGATAAGAAATTCAATTTGGAAATAATTGCAGGAACCATTGCTTTTTGTTGTTGTCGTGGAAAAATTGTGTACACAATGCTCAGCATTCACTGACATTAAGAAAATATTTCATATACCAGTCGGTGATCCAAGCAATATCAACGTGGTCCACAGTCTGTTTGCTGTCAGTTGTGGGGTTGGGGGGTAGATTTTTCTCAAGTGATTGTTAGACAAAATAACCAAACAAACAAGTATAGCCAGATGAGCAGGTGTTTCCTATTATCTGGAGAGAAAACATATAGGAAGCTGAAATTTGATGAGACTTTTGGTTTGTAATATTTGTGGGAGGGGGGGGGAGTGAAAGCAGGAGAGGGCAGAAGTTCCTGTTGAGACATTTGTGCAGTTATTAGCTCTTTTTACAAAAATGATGAAAAGATGTTTCAGATGGCAGGGAGTGGGCAGGTGAGGTTGGAGCACGACACGAGGAGTCAAAAATTGTTACTATGTACAACTTTAATGCCAGAGAGTAAGAAAACAAAACAATTTAACAATGTACAAATTAATATCACTTGCATATGGCTGCTTTCTTTCTTGTTTCCAAACAAAGCTATTGCTTGACAGCACCCCATCAGACAGTTATTCCAGTGCACAGCCTTTAAGACCGCCTATGGATCCACATTCTTTGCCACTTTTTGATTAATTTTCATCAAATTTGATTGCCTTTTGGGGCCACAGCCATCTACTGCTCTGAGCTGACTGTAGTTAAAGTTTCTGGGAGAGCGCACACAATCTGGCTTGATCAGTATTTGAACTAAACCAGTACAATCTGGCCCTCAGTCACGATGACTTGTGACTTCATGCTAACACAACCATTGACAGCTTCTGAAGTGTTTCATCTACCCAAATTCACTTACAAAGCTTGGGTCAACCTGTGGTAGGATATTTAGATCTCCTCATGTATGCAGAAAATATTATATATTAATAATTAAAAAAGTAAAATAAAATAGAAAATTTGCTAAAAAATATCTACACAATTTATATACTTCCAACTGCAAAAATGTACCTTGTTACATTGAATGTAACTACAGTTTATATGTATTCTTTAGATATAGGGGAGGCTATATAATTACAGAAGTATTTATCTATGTATTTACACACAAACACACACACATATATATATATATAATAGGATAAGGAACAAGTAGGAAACAGATCTCAATCTGACATGTTTCATTTTATTAAAGCTTTGTCAGAGACCAAGATAGATATGATAAAAAACGATTTAAAGCAAAGAGACGCTGATTAATAATATGTTGTGTTTGGTTATTTCTTATTGGTTAGATATGTGTCATGTGTAATCAAGTAACAGATAACATTCAAATATGTGTGACAAACATTCTGGACATACATACATACATATATCTATGAATATATATATATATATATGATATATATATGAATATATATATATATATGAATATATATATATATGATATATATATATATATATATATATATATATATATATATATATATATATATATATATATATATATATATATATATATATATATATATATATATATATATATATATATATATATATATATATATATATGAATATATATATATATATATATATGAATATATATGAATATATATATATATATATATATATATATATATATATATAATATATATATATATATATATATATGAATATATATATATATATATATATGAATATATATATATATATATATATATGAATATATATATATATATATATATATATATATATATGATATATATATATATAATATATATATATATATATATATATATATATATATATATATATATATATATATATATATATATATATATAATATATATATATATATGATATATATATATATATGAATATATATATATGAATATATATATATATATATATATATATATATATATATATATATATATATATATATATAGAATAAAAGAAAAGAAAAGTCAGATTAATAATCCAGCTTAATGAGCCACATAACAAAAATCATCATCAGAATTCTGATGAATAGAGCGCACAGCAGGATCAGGCCAGAGATAGGATAAGAACAGTGCAGGTTTGTTAAAGACACTGGAACAAGGAATGTAATATTCATGATCAGAATGTTATCAGAAAGAGCAATACAAATGCATAAGAATGTGTACCTGTGTTTTATAGACTATGCAAAGGTGTTTGACAAAGTACACTACAAAGATCTTTTAGAGCTGCTCAGCAATAGGACATATTTGGGAAAGACATTAGAATAATCAAAAATCTTTACTGGCATCAAACTACCTGAATGCAGATAAAAAATCTAGTTCAGCAGATATACAAAAATATAAATGGGTGTAAGGCAAGGATGTGTCTTCTCACCAGACTTATTCAACCTATACAGCAAGGCAATTCTGAGAGAATTGGAAATCCTACTAGGATTCATCATTAGTGGCCACAATCTTAACAACATAAGATACATAGATGGCACAGTGCCGATAGCAGACACAAACTACAAAATTCCTACAGAAGGTAGCGAAGGAGAGTGAGAAGAAGGGACTAAGCATAAACTACAAGAAGGCAGAATGCATGGTCATCAGCAAGAAGATGAGCCCAAAATGCAATTTACAGATTGAGGACATTAAAATCAAGCAGGTGTGGAAATTTAAATATCTGGAAAGTGTTCTATCAGAGGATGGAAAGTGCAAATAATGTGAACTTCTCGACTATGACAATAGTCCTGTATATATAGTAAAATTTGAATTATGTAACGGTCAGTTTTTCAATCAGCATTTGAAGATTGTGTTGAAAATCAGAGTTGTGCTACTGGTGAGGGGAAAAAATGTATATTTATTATTGACATTGTTGTAACCTAGGGAAGGTTACTGAATAATTACATAAAGGTTAGTAATGAATGATAATACTTAGGACAAGAACAACACATATAAGATTCGCCAGCAGTGTGTAGAAGTAGTCATCTGCTAGAAGTGAGTCAAGTGAATTCCACAATGAATCTCCAACTGCAGACCAATATACAGTATTTACTACTGTATTTATGTGAATGGGGACATACTCATTATTGTCCGTAGATATATAATTTATAGCTCTGTTATTCTACACTGAGCACTATTTTATTAACACCAGCTTTCACTGTGCAATATTATACATTCATATATAGTGCAGAACAGCAACTTCCAGAGAGTCACTTTGGTTTCAGAACCAACTGGAGCACAGCAGACACTGTTTGTTCTCCGGCAGCGGCAGGAGAAGTGATGGGAGCAAAACAAGGGGCTGTATGTGGTGTTCGTTGATCTGATAGAAGCATTTGACACAGTGAGCTGCGGAGGAATGTGGACGATCATGGGGTGACTCGGCTGTCCTCCAAAGTTTCTAAACATGATCAACCATCTGCATGAGAATCGACATAGCCAACAGCGGTGATATCTCATAGCTCTTCTCGATCACCAGTGGTGTAAAGCAGGGTTGCGTTCTGGCATCGACTCTCTTCACTATCTTCCTTAGCATGGCGGTCAAAAAAAACCATGAAAGATCTTGAGGAGGAGGATGGATTCTACATCACATACTGTCTTGATGATGGTCTGTTTAATCTATGACTATTAAAAGCCCACATAAAAACCCTGGAGCAATTTATCTGAGACCTCTGCTTTGTTGACAATGCTATCCTTGTTGCCCACACCAGAAGAAGCTTTGCAGCACACCGCTCCCTGCTTCACAGAGGCTGCCAAACTTTTGGGGGCTTGAAGTCAATTTAAAGATAGCACTCTGCCAACCTGCATCTCAAGATGAGTATTGCCCTCCACCATCATCACTGACGTGACTGAGCTGAAGGTGGTCCATTGGTTTACCTACCTTGGATGTACCATCACGTCAGATGCTGGGATCGACAGGGAGGTCGACAACAGACTGGCAAGAATGAGAATTACATTTGGCAGATTGTACAAACGTGTGTGATACAACAGACATCTGAAGAAGGGCACTAACATCAGAGTATATAGTTATCCTCCTTGCTACTCTTCTATATGGCCGAGAGTCATGGGTCACTTACTGACAACATCAGCAACTCCTCGAATGGTTCTACCAGCGCTGCCTCCACGCAATCCTTAACATCCACAGGAATCACTTTGTCACCAATATTGAAGTCCTTGAAAAGTTGAAGTTCACCAGCATTGAGGCCATGCTGCTGAAGTCCCAGTTACGTTGGGCTGGACACGTTTCCAGGATGGAGAATTATTACCTGCCTAAAATTTCATTGTACAGTGAGCTCTCCACTGGCTATCGTGGCAGTGAGGCATCAATGAAGTGATTCAAAGATTGCCTTAAAAAATCCTTTGGTGCTTGTCACATCAACCATTGCCAATGGTTAATCTGAGCTGAGAACCATGATACCTGGTATCTCATCACCAACCGTGCTGTCTCTGTCTTTGAAAATACTTGCAGGACTGCTCTCAGAAACAAGAGGCAGAGTAGGAAGTACTGTAATGCTATGCCATCAAGCCCAGGCTGAACCTTCAGCTGCAATTGCTACAACCGTGTCCCACATTGTACTTATCAGTTACAAATATGCCTGCAAGCAATCTGTACAGACCCCCTCTTGATCTTCATTTTGCGAAGCCAAACTATGATGATGATAATATATATAATAGGATTATGAAAGAAATTTGAGAGATAAAAAACCAACAAATATAATAACATTGATAATAAGACTAATAATATATATATATATATAAAATAATGGACTCTCCCGTCGGTTTCGACGTATGAGGATCTGACATCTTATTGATTCAGTTATGAAATTTTGTGCGATAATCTTAAGTGGCATTTAAGACCCGCTAGTGATTTACAAAGGAGGCCACATATGGAGCATGAATGAGGATTGTGAGATGAGATCACTGTTAGATTGGCTGACCTTTTAGATCTTGCTCTCACTTCTCGAAGATGATTCAGACAAGAAGATTGAAAATTGCTGAGTCCACTAAAACACGTTGATCTCCATTCTACCCGCTACAAGGCTAAGCGCTCAAAGGTGTTGTGTGGTATATTAACTGCTGACAAGTTGCTTTTCAGCTTGTCTTTGTATTTTAGCCATGGGCGTCCTACATTCCTGTAGCCCTGATCTAACTGGCTGTACATTAGGATCTTGGGTATCCTGTCATCAGGCATTCTCAAGACATGACCAGTCCACCGTAACTGAGACTGTATGATAAAAGTCTCATTTCCTCCAATATTACACCTATATATATATATATATATATATATATATATATATATATATATATATGGGTTCTATAGCCTTGGATGGCAACTAGTCTAGGAGAAGGACAACACTGAATTCAAAAACCTGAGGAGGGTCATTTGGGGACATTGTGGCATATGGTGCACCAGGGTCTGTATTCAGCTCTTCAAAAAGGGTCATTGGTTCTGCACACTATAATCAACTCATATGAGCAAGTTGTCTGGCTGTCAGTTCCTAGGATCTGAGTTGCCTGACCCTCATATGTCGTAAAAGGGTTCCTGGTAGGCACGGATCAACGACGGGAGAGTCCATGATATATATGTATTTTCAGTGACTGGTAACACTCTATACAAGTAAATCTTTTCTGGAGATGTTAAAATTCATGCAAAAAATTCAATGGTCACACTGTACCGGAAGTTGTCTTATGCACAAGTATTTTGGTGGAAAACATGAGACCAAAAAGGCGCAATGAGTTGCTCTTGTGGAGGTTAGCATCAGCAAAACTGATGGAGAGCAACCAGTTTCTCTATGGTGAACAAAAGATAGCAGTTTCATTTTAGAGGCATTAGAATTAACAATCCTTGCCCCAGATAACAACTGATCAGAGGTCATTTTCAATAACAGCTGCCAGTTTTCCTTTGTTAGACCTCGGTTGTCAAAGAAAAAAGTCTCATGAAATACTTGGTGGTATAACTAAACATAAGAAAAGACTAGTGACTAGTAGGTCATATTTTTTTTTTTTTCTAGAAACGGCAAAAGCAATGATGAAATGGACCTTCCTCTTTAGTTTATCAGTCAAATTATGGGAGCACTTTGATGTGTTGTAATGGTTAACGCATTTGTCTCACTAGATCAATTATCACTTAGTATTGAGTTCGATCCTCACCGGGTGCCCAATACTTTTGGCCTTGTGCCACAACTAAGCCATGCTTAGAAAATCATTTTGGTACTTCAACATGGTGTAATGGTTAACAAGCTTGTCTCGTGATTAATTATCACTGAGTATTAAGTTTGATCCTCACCAGGTGCCCCATACTTTTGGCCTTGTGCCACAACTAAGCCATGCTTAGAAAGTCATTTGGGTACTTCAACATGGTGTAATGGTTAACAAGCTTGTCTCATGTGATTAATTACAACTGAGTAGTAAGTTCAATTCTCACCGGGTGCCCCATACTTTTGGCCTTGTGCCACAACTAAGCTACACTTAGAATATCATTTATTGGGCACTTCGACTTGCCAGATCAATTACGACTGAATAGTAAATTTGATCCTCACTGGGTGCCCCATCTTTTGGCCTTGTACCACAATTAAGATATGCTTAGTAAATCACTATCAGTCAAATTACAATGGTGAACACCAAAATCTACCAAATTTGGAAAGAAAAAAAACACTGACATGATTTATTGGCAACGTCCTTTTCTTTGATTCTTTGATTGGAAGCCTGGGAGATGGTGGGGTGGTAGTGGTGGTGGTGAAAGCCAGGCCATTATTTCTAAGTGCTAGCATTTCAGAAATGGAATTAATGTTGATGATTTAAAATTTCTTCTTCTTAAATTGGTAAAAGATTTCACGTAATTACTCTTCCATTAGAAAAAAAAAAAAATTCTTAACGGTTACCTCTTTAAAAAAAAAATAATAATAATAATGTGGCTGGGGGTTAAAAACTTGCCCAAACTTTACTTGTTTTAATTCGAATTGTCATTATTTTACTAAGGCTGTGTGATAATCTTTGTTAATCAAAACAATTTTTTTTTCTTTTATTGAGAGAATAGAGCAGGGGGTAAAAAATGGAGAGACAGGGGGTGTGGGAAAAATAGAGAAAGCATTTAAAACAAGCTAAATGCTAGTCATTAAAGTAAAGTAAATTTTTTTTTTTTCTCCCTGGTGAGTGAGACTTGGTTCATTCAAATTATTTAAACTATATGCCCCCCCCCCTGCTGCCCCAAACCCAACCCATGCACTTACACTATGGATTTTTTTTTTGTTTTATTTGTTAGTTTCTTTTTTTTTTCTGCTTGTTCTTGCTTTTATCGAATTTGTTTCCGAGTTCATTCTTTGCAATCTGGTGGTGGAAAATATAATGTAATCAAACAAACTTTTGAATTTCTCTTGTAATTTTGAATCTTTGTGGCAGGGGAGGGGGAGGCTGCTGAGGGAGAGAGGATGATGTGGTTTGTAGGGGGTAATTAAAATAAGATTTTCTCTTTAAACAAGGGAGTTAACCAAGTCAATTGAAATCTTGGAACAAAGTCTATTTTCTATATGAGCCATCCCCTATGAGGATACTTTCTTTTTTTTTTTTCTTTTTTTTAAAGTTAACAAATTGATTCTAAATGCATTGTTTGATTATGTTCCTTTGAAGCATCTAGAAACAGTAAACGATTTAAATGTCTTTCTTTTTCAACATTTTGTTAAACAAAAAAATATTCAAGCCTCTTCCCCCATTTTGAGGAAAGAAGAAACTCACTACCTTTTTGGAGTAAAAAAAAAACACAGACAAAAAAACATAAAAATAATTAGATATAGAGAGGATGCTGAAAAGTTATCAGTTCAACCCAATTTTCAAAATCATTATTATGATATTCTGATATATTGTCAGTTGAATATTGATCTTCAGCAAGTCTGCTGGGCCGAGAACTTTTCAACACCCCATGGTATAGCTTATTGATTTTTGATTGTACTTACAAGGAGGAATACTGAAAACCCACTTTTCAAAATGTTACCAATTTTCTTCTTTTTTTTTTTTTTTTTTTATCATTTCAACTCCAAGCAAGGTAGTAATGTCACTAAGATGCCAAGCATTACTGACAGGAGAAAGGACAATAAAAGAACAGGTTTCAGGAAGACAGAAGATGGCGATAATGCCACTAATATGCAACAGGGATTAAAAAAAGCGAAAAATAATGATTGATGTTGCATTTAAATTTTTGAAGATTGTAGATGGCAAGGAAGCAAAAAAAAAACAAAATGAAAGAGTTCTACATGCAAGTGATGCAAGAGAAGAAAATATTAGAATAGAACTTACAGTTACATCTAGTTATTTCAGCAATAAATTGATGAAACCTAATAACCAATCAAGTTGTAGACTTCAATTTATGTAGAGAATGCATTGAAATAATTACCATGAAAATGATAAAATATTAAAATTTGAAGGAAATGACTTTCCAGCAGTGTGTGTAATTTAAATATTTATATTTAATTAATTTTTTAAAATTTTATATTTAAATCTAATTCTGTTAATCAAATATATCTAAAATTTCTAAATTATGTAAACTTATTTTTAGTTTGTTCAAGTTTGGCCTCTTTCACTTTGTTGATAGCAAGATGATCAAATTTCAAATCTAAATTATTAGTTCATTTAAAATAGTACATTTATTAGAAAATATATTCAGTTTAAATACAAACGTCATTTATTTGAACCGGCATTTATGATCCTAGTTTGGTACATGGCACTTTGTTGATGGCAACATGACCAAATTTCATATCTAGATACTACATTCATTAAAATAACATATTCACTTTAAATTAAGTACCTCTAAAAATTTTCTAAAAAAGAGCATACCATGATGAAAAAAAGGCCTCAAACTTGGCCTGACGATTACATTTAAGCATGAAACAGACTGTCACTACTGGGGGTTGGCCTCAATGTCCACTTTTATATTTACATACTCTCTATCCCTGATATCAAGCACTTTAACTCATAAATATAATAGCATAATTTAAAACTATATTTTTATCATATATATTTAAATACAGACAGAATCCTAAAAATTGACTTCAGGGGACAGTTTATTCTCTTTTCCTGTTTTAGGTGGAGGGAGGTACAGTGAAGTAATGGATAGCGGCTCAGATTGAGGAATCGGAGAGCCGAGTTCAAATTCCAATCGAATCCATTACATTCGCTTATCTCCTAATACCCTTGGAAAAGGTACAAATCCTCATTTTCTCCCTCCAGCTATGTGTAAATAACAGGACAGACCGGGTTCTATAGCCTTGGATGGTAACTGGTCTACCACAGAAAAAAATGGTAACCTACTGCGGGGTGGGGGTGGGATCTGCCTCGTCAGTCATGTATCAAAAGATACATGATCGCCTAAGCGTGTATCACGTATGGCACATAACTGACTGGCTGTTCTAGGTGGAGTTGTTGGAAGATACAAAAAAAAAATTAACTCTTGTGACACAGATATCCAATCAAGTTTCATTCAAATTGTTTGCGCACATGTATATTTTAATCCAATGACAAACCTAAAAGATATTTATACAAAATAAAAAAAACAAAAAAACATTTCATTTCTGGGATGAGTAATTGTCAGTATTTTTGTATTATTTCAGACTATTGTTCTTATCTTGATTGAGAAAAAGCCTCCAGAAACATACCACTAATATCCTTTTGGATGGTGGTTTAGTGGATACAGGAGTAGCTATTGTCATTCAGTAGTCACGAGTTCAATGCTTGAATCTGGTTGTGATGCGCCCAATCAACAGGAATGAAAAATAACTGATATCACAGGGAGAAAATATCACAATAAACAACAGATATCCATTATCAGCTAATTAATGGATACCGGATGATGACTAGAGAGTACTTGGTTGAAATGTTGTCTCTCTAAAATAACATCTATGTTAACCACGATGAGAACAATAGTTCATAAATTAAACAAGAATAAAAAAAGAGCTTTAAAAATAATTCTATTTATAACCGAATAATTTATGAAAAGTTCAATAAAACAACCAGTTTTTCTTTGTATTCGATTTTATTGCTCAGCTCAGAGTAGGGGTTGTCCAGACAGCGTGAAAGGGGAATGTATTATTCCAATGCCTTATTTCAAACTGTCAGGGTACTTCACTAGATCAGTTATGACTGGGCCATGAGTTCAATGCTCCATACTTTCAGCCTTGTGCCACATCTAAGCTATACTTAGGAAACCACTATTTAAAACTCAGTCAAATTGTAAGTGAACACATGCATGTGTGTGCTTTGATTACATTAAATAGCACAGACCCGTGTAAGTCACTCACACTTATCATAGACATACACGTATACTTAACATAGGCATATACAAAGTCACATGCAGTGTGTGATGGACAGATAATCAACTCTTCTTTTATTATATAGATTTATGATTGGTTTAAATTTTTTTAAATTTTTCTTTTACTCATTAATTTTAATTTTATTTAATCTTATTTATTTTAATTGTTTGGAAAATTTTAAATGTCTTTTCTCAACTTTTACGAAAATTTTATTTGATGTCTTCATTCCTTCATTCCAATCTCCGACTTCACGCCATGCCTACCCAGCAACTCTTGTGTTTGACCAACTAATTTAATAACAAAGTATTGACTTGATGAGTGATTTTGATAATTTGCAGTCTTAATCCACATTACCGAAATTGCACTCCAGCATTAAAAAATAGCTTTGCACAAATGAAGTCTGTAGGTCTTGGTGAGGAGTATCTTTCTTCGAATCTTGTGGACTGAAGCTATAGAATCACAAACAAAGAACTGTACCAAATAACAGAAACCACATCTTTTTTAGCTTATCCTTGCTTGATATACTAAACAAAAAAAAAAAATTTTGCATTCAACACATTTTGCAAAATATAATTAAAAAAATAACTCATGCCTGACTTCAGGTCGAAATTGGTATATACAATCCATCACTAAAGATGTAGGTAAAAGGATCAGCTCCCTGTACCCCTCCAGTAAGTACCTGACTCCTCGTGCTATCCTCTACCATTATAAGAGCCAGATCAGGCTGAAAATGAAGTACTGTTGTCATATTTGAGCAGGAGATGCTCAGATCTCACTTTCCAGTCTTGATAAAGTTCTAAAACATCTCCAAGCCGTTGTTGGTGAAATTATTTTCCGACCTTTCTTTCTGATATGTCCCGGAAAGGGATATATCTGTTCGAAGTAGCAAAGTGGTTATTGACTATTGTAACTGGGTAGGACAATCTAGCAGGTAAGCATAATGGACTGGTCCTCGTCATAGTGGTAGGCAATAGGTGAAGACAATAGGCATCATCCTGTACCTCCACATCAGTCTGTATTTATGGCTGACACCAGCCAATCATAAAATTCTGTGAGGGGGAACCAGGTGTATACATATTCATTACATCATTCTCCCAGGTGGGATGTGGTAAGCCTCTCGCTGCTCTATCGGTACTACCATGGAAAGTGCTCAGGTGAACTACATTCCTTGGTTCCACCAGGTCTAACCTTCACAGCTAGGACCCACTATGCCACTCACATTGTAACAAACCACCCACATTTCCTCTGTATTACCATCGGTGAGTAGTAAGCTCCACTTGACCAAGGTTTTCCCACAAACCACTACCTTATAGAACAGACTCTCAAGAGGATGTTTCCCTGATCAATAAAATCTTAACCTGTTCAAGTCTAGAGTTAACTATTATCTTCCTTTCCTATCCATATAAACCACCCCTTAACGTAATCCCCTACCTTGAGTGGCCTTTGGGTCTTGTACAAAATGAACGTTACTGCAAAAAATCAAAAAAGTGAGTAAAATGTAAATGCTTAAAAATGATATAAGCTTGAGTTTTAACAAATTATAATGATATATCACCAATTTTCCGGCATCTGATTTCAAGAATCACACCAATTTATCACACTGTCCTGGGTAAGACAATAAACTATGTCCAACAGCAAGGCCTCTGATCAGGAGGTTTTGAGGAGCATGGAACCACTTCTTAATTGCTGGCGTTCCCTGGTCCACCATGACCCGGGGTGGTAGCACCTGTTAGGGTCCCAGCTGTGAGTAAATAGTTAACCCCCAGACTGGGTATGAAAGTGTAAAAATAGGTTTTAATACCAGCCATAAATTTTTTCAGGAAAACTTATTCCCAGGAATACATTATTACCAGCAATACAGTTTTGAAGGAAAAAAATTATTACCAGCAATACATTTTTAAAGGAAAAATTATTACCAGCAATAAAAATCTTGTCAGTATTAAATAATCTATTAAGGTTGATATGCTGTAGACCAAACCAAAATCAATTTATTGCAGGTTATGTAATAACAATTCAATAATCCTCCTCTGACTTACAAACTAGGCATCTCTCATATCTCTACAGCATCAGCCATTAGAAACTTATTAAATCGATGGGTGCCACTTAAGATCACCTGGTGAATTATCTTGGCACTATACTCGAAATTCAAACACTTGTTTCAGTTGCGTTTTGATAATATACAGCATCATTTCTCTTTTTACCTTGCGGAACTCTTGAAATACTTTTCATGTTTCAGGGAAGCCCTACATAAAAATTATGGCAAACTTGGACCACTATGTCCCCCTAAAAATGGAGTGTGTAAAGGATGGTTTTTCCTATGACACCACTATTATTTTAACTACCTTCACTCCTCAGCAATTTTTATTATTTCAAAAAGTGATGATTAGAAAAAAATAAAACCTAAACATATAAAAATGATTTTATACCTTTTCTTTGTTCTTGAGAATTTACAACAAAAATAATAAATACTATTTATTTATTAGATTATTTATTGGAATGGTTGGCAAAACATCGGCTAATTGCCAATTGATTCAAACTTTATAAAATGGTAAATAATAAAGATTTCATTATAATTGATTCACATATTTTTTATAATTTAATAAATATTTATAATTTATGAATAAAAAATTGTTTTCATATTCATTTCTTTACAAATTGTTAAATGATAAAAATTGCATTGCATTAGTTTTAATTGTATTGGTTTTTAGAATGTTGCAAATATGAAATTATTCTTGTAAATAAACAATCTAGGAAATAAATATTGCTTAATATATTTGTTGTAAATTCTCAAGAACAAAAGTAAATGAATAAACTTCCTTTTACCATTTAGGTTTTATTACAATTTTAATCATGACTTTTTAAAACAATGCTGAGGATAGAAGGTAGTTAAAATAATAGCAGTGTCAAGGGAAAAACTGTCCTTTTGACACTCCCATTTTTTATGGGCATAAAAAAAAACATTTTTAAAAAAACATTTTTAAAAAAACATTTTTAAAACAATGCTGAGGATAGAAGGTAGTTAAAATAAGTGTGTTAATGTGTTTGAATGAATTTTGTGGTCGGGCCTCAAACATGCCCGCAAAAGGATGGTTTTTCCCTTGAGACCAGTATTGTTTTAACTACCTTCACTCCTCAGCAATGTTTATTGTTTTAAAAAGTGATAATTAGAATTTTATTAAAACCTAAATATTTGAAAGTGGATTTATACCTTTTCTTTGTTGTTGAGAATTGACAACAAAAACAATAAACACTATTTATTAGAATGGTTGGCAAGACATCAGTTAATTGATTCAAACTTTATAAAATGGCAAAAAAATAAGGATTTCCTTATAAGTTGGTTCACATATTTTAATAATTTAGTTAATGTTTATAAATTCATGAATAAAAATTGTTTTCATATTTATTTCTTTACAAATTGGTAAATGATAAAATTGCATTAGTTTTAATAAAGAGTTCACTTCTGGACATAAACAACCATTTTTCACCAGAGATTCCTTTTTTTTTTATTAGCTATAATAATATTAATTCATGGAAAAGACTGTGGAATTGTTTCCTATTGTTTTAAAAGTTTGAATTCATAGTTTTCCTTCCTGGTTGCCACTCAAGGCTAGAGAGGCAAGTCTACTTTGCTATTTAATCCAGTCTACTTCAGCTCTGTAGTTTTAATGTCTGCACCAAATTTTATTCACTAATATTTTTTTTCTCTCCTGCAACAATAGGAGTAGTTAGGTTTGCCTTATCGTCCGTTTCACACTCCTCTCCTGTCTTTTGAACAAGAGTAGAGGGTTTATCCCTTGTTTCCTGTTTAGGATTGGCTTTTTGGTTCCTTCTAAAGTCTACTACAACTCTAGACTTCTAATGTTTCCCCAACTGAGCTCTGAAATTTTATTTACTAATTATTTTTTCTTTCCTCCCAATAGGAATAGATAGGTTCCCCTATCGTCCGGTTTACACTCCTCTCGAGTCTTTTGAACAGGAGTAGAGGTTTATCCCTTGTTTTTTGTTTAGGATTGGCTTTCTGGTTCCTTCTAAAAAAGTCTACTTTAATGTATACTCCTAACACTTGTCTTTTCTCATGCTAATACACCACACAGTGACCCTCAAGCTTGAGTTGTTCCTGGCCCTTCTATTGGATGAAATTAATAAAAAAAAAAAAAAAAAAGGTTAGAAAGGGGAGAAATTGATGGATACATGCCTTTCCTGAGAGTGAAAGTGAGCGCAACTGACTTGGCAGGAATTTGAACCACTAGCAGCTGGCACCAATATAATGAGCTTGAGCTTGGGAATAGATCTCTTTCAAGTGGAGATAGAGTTAATCCCTGTTGCCTGAGGCATTCCCAAGGGGGAAATGCCAATAGAACTTGAGCCATTTTTGTCTCTTGTATGCACTAATTTCCACTTAAAACTCAGCCTTGTGCCACATTCTGTTCAAGTAATAAATATATATATATATATATATATATGAAATGGTGCAGTATATATAATATTATAAAGGGAATCATACAAAGAATTAATCAGTAAAGTTAATGTAATTAATGGTGAAATCTCTTTGCTAACAAATTTAATAGAGCATTAACTTACTAACTATTCATTGAATGACACAATCCTTATATTTAAAATTATAAGATGGATTTGATGTTCTGTGCTGCTAGTACTTTCAAAAATCATCACATTTTTATCATCAGGTAACTCCAAGACAAAAATAGATGTATTGTAGGCTGAAAGATGTTTTTTTTAAGCGTGTGTTATTTAGTAATGGTTACATAATTTTGGAATGTGCAGTGTTGCAATGCTAGAGTTATATTTTAACGAATATATTCAACAAATGGTTAATAAGTTAATTCTCTATTAAATTTGTTAGTGAAGAGATTTCACCATTAATTACATTAATTTTACTGATTAATTCTTTGTATGATTACCTCTTTATAATATATATATATATATATATATATATATATATATATATATATAGTGTGACTACTTTTTGTGGGTCACAAGTAATTTTAAAAGAGCAGAAAATGTATAGTTTTCAAAAGTGAAGACTTCAGTGTTTCTTTTTTAATATAGTCAAGTTCCTTGGTGTGTTTAATTATTTATAATAATCCCTTGAAAAGATAGTTTTCATAGGCTACTCATCAAGCTGATGTCCGCCCTCTCAGCTGGAGAGGGCCTTTGATTGTTGAAGATGAAAAACTCTTCCGCCTTTCTTCCAATCTGGCATCATCTAGCTGAATTTATTTATGAGTGGAGGGGTTACCAGTATTCCTTTATCAGTTTCTGGGCACTGCTGGGTGCTGGGTGTTAGTTTATATGGAATCTCACTAGCTCTGTCTGTTTTTGATTTTTATCTACCTCTCTCTTTCATTCTCAGGGAATTTATTTCTGGTTTCTAATTCTTTTATTCTGTTTTTTTTTTTTGGTTTCTCCTTTTTTCTGCTTCTCCTTCTTGCATTTTCACTCTATCTATATCTCTCTCTCCCCTCCTTCTCTCTCTCTCCTCCTTCTCTCTCTCTCCTCCTCCTCTCTCTCTTCCCTCCTCCTCTCTTTCTCTCTCTTTCCTCTTTTTCTCTCTCCCTCTTTCCCGTCTCTCCTTCACTCTCTTCCCTTCTTCTCTCTCCCCTCCTCCCTTCTCTCTTCCCTGTTTCTCTCTCTCTCCCATCCTCCTCCTCCTCTCTCTCTTGCTCTTCCTTGTTTCTTTCTTTCTGTCTTCAGGCTTGCTGTACAATCACTGACGTTAAACATGAGTTTCAATTTCCATTCAGTTCACTTATGCTCAAATACTGTTGGAAAATGTACAAATCCAACTCTTCTCCCTCCAGCTATGAGTTAATTAGTAAGACTTGTATCACTAAAGCAATATTATCTCTCATCAAAAATTATTTTTACATTTTAAAAAAAATATTCTCTGGCTTTAGATAACCTGCAAAGGCTTTATTAAGCCATAGAAAGCAAATCAATCTCTTTCTCTCTTCCTTGTTTTTATCTGCACCTCCTTACTTTCTCTCTCTCTCTCTCTCTCTTTAAATATATATATATATATATATATATATCCCCTCCTCATTTTCTCTCTTCCCTCCTATCTTTTTCTCTCACTTCCTTTATCACTTTTCACTCTCTCCATCCCTCACTTCACTTTTCTCTCTCCCTCCCTCCCTTCACTTTTCTCTCTCCCTCCCTCCTTTCACTTTTCACTCCCTCCCTTCATTTTCTCTCTCCTCCCTTCACTTTTTTCTCTCCCCTCCTTCACTTTTTCTCTCCCCTCCCTTCACTTTTCTCTTTCCCTCCCTCCCTTCACTTTTCTCTTTCCTCCCCCCTCCCTCCCTTCACTTTTCTCTTTCCCTCCCTCCCTCCCTCCCCCCTTCCTTTTTTCTCCCTCCCTCCTTTCACTTTTCTCCCTCCCTCCTTTCCTTTTTCTCTCTCCCTTCCTCCCTTCACTTTTCTCTCTCCCTTCCCACCTTCACTTTTCTCTCCCTCTCTCACTTTTCTCTCTTCCTCCTCCTTTCACTTTTGTTCTCTCTCCCTCCCTCACTTTTCTTCTTTTGCTCTCTCTCCCTCCCTCACTTCTCTCTCCCTCCTCTCTTTCCTCTTCACTTACCCTCATTTGTTCTTTCTATTTCTCTTTCCAACAGTATTTTTGAGTTATTTTTCATTTAAGTTCTTCTAATGAGTTATTAGATTTTCACCCTCACACTACTACCCACTCCCTATCATCAAGCATTGTTGCTCACACTCACCCCTTAACTTTCTTTTTCATGTTCCATTGTCGACACCCCACTTTGCCGCCTACTAGATATCCCCCCTCTTCTAATTGTTGAACAAATAAAATAATATTTCAGTTTCATAATAAAAAAAAAGAAAAGAGAAAAACTGAGAAAAAAGAGCAAATATTCTCTCTCTCTCATTCTCTGTTTGTATTCTCTCTCTCTCTCTCTCTTTTACTGGAATTGGTAAAAGTTAAGGAAAACGTGGGTAGGGGATATATCTTCAAACTTCCTTTCATTTTTTATTTCTTCCCCTTACTTTCTTTTTTTTTAATAAACAAAGGCTGGTTTCCAGTAATGCTTTTGTAATTTTCACAATTGACTCTGTAAAAAAAAAAAATCACTTCTGAATTGGTCCATCGTTTATCCCCAGTAAGTGGCTTTGGCAGGGGCAGGGAGTGCTGCTTAAGATGCAGGGGTGGTGGCTGTTGGTATAGCCGTTATCAGTGGAGGTGGTGGAAGTGCATTTTCTGAAAAGAGATAAACATGAAAGAAGAAAAGTGACTCAGGTAAATCAATAGGCAGACCATCGATAAACAATGACTGTCCCAAAAGGTACAAACAAAACCCAATATGTTTATTGCTTTGAAAATAAAGCATCTTGTGTATACTTTTGCCTTTTCAATAAATAGATTCTAAATTAAGTTCCAGGGTGTAGGTGCTTAATTTTGCAAATTTTAATAAGCATACCCATCCCCCATTTATTCAGGAGGCAGATGTGCTGGTAGTATAGTGGATAGCGACTCAGAATGAGAAATCAGAGAGTCAGGTATATTTAATTATATGCAAATACCCTTGGGAAATGTAAGACTCCATCACTCCTCCCGACTATGGGTTGAATAGCAGAACTTGTGTCTGCAAAGATCATTGTTATACTCAAAAAATTATTAATGCAATATTCACTGGCAAAAAAAAAAAATGATCTTTCAATCCAAAATATGTTTCAGTTTTAAATAACTCACAAAGGGTTGGTAAACCATAAAAAAAATTAATCACTCAATGAAACAATTCTTCAAGAGACAATAGTAATTTTCCTTATTTTGTACTCATGTTGAATATTTATCTATCCATGTCTCTTCATATCTATCTATCTATCTATCTATCTATCTCAGTCTCTTTATATCTATTTATCTGTATATCTATCAGTTTCAGTCTCTTTATATCTATCTGTCTCAGTTACTTCATATCTATCTATCTGCTTCGGCCTCTTCATATCTATCTATCTATCTCGACCTCTTCATATCTATCTATCTATCTCGACCTCTTCATATCTATCTATCTATCTGTCTATCTCGGCCTCTTCAATCTACCTGTCTGCCTCGGCCTCTTCATGCCTACCTGTCTATCTCGGCCTATCTGTCTATCTATATCTGTCTCTTTATATCTATCTCAGCCTCCTCATATCTATCTATCTGTATCAATCTCTTTATATCTATCAATCTATCTAAGTCTCTTTATATCTATCTATCTATCTATCTATCTATCTATCTATCTATCTATCTATCTCAGTTACTTCATATCTATCTGTATATCTATCTGTCTTAGTCTCTCTATATCTATTTATTTGTATATCTATGTGTCACAGTATCTTCAAATTTATCTACCTATCTTATTACTTTTTTTTTTGCGATCATTGCAAAATGATATGATGAGGTTATAAAATCAGATTCAAGAGTTCATCAAACACTTTTTCACATCAAAACCCATAGAATTTTACTCAAAATGTATCAAAGAGCTGCCTGAGAAATGGCAACAAGTCATTGCAAATAATTGTGAAAGTATTGAATAAAATGTAATTGTGTTTTTTTAAAGACTATTGTAAAGGTGAATTAACCTGTTAGAAGGAAACAAAATTTAAATTTCTTTGTCAAGTTAATCAACCTTATCATCAACAATAAAATAAAATAGACATTATTAAAGATCAACTATAATCTGCCAACATTATTAAGGCATAAAGTGACATTATAAAGCGATAAAAGCATAAAAGAGCAATAATGTGTTAATAATGTCTTTTTTTCACTAATAATGTCTTTTTTATGTCTGAATAATGTTGCAAGGTTATAATAAGACATAAAAAAAACTTTATTACCAATGATAAAAGCAAGAAAAAAAACGTTATTATAAATTCCCATTTATGTTATTTAAATTATTGAGACTGTTATCCCAATTTTTATTACCATAATCACGACATTTCAGATGTTGTATGCTCCAGCCTTCTTCAGGTGATATACATTGGAATTTTGAACTAAACCCTTTATTTACCATGGCTGTAATATTGTGAATATGGCAGTAAAGATAAGGACAACAGTTTGAACAATGTAAATACTTACAATATCTCATCTCAGAAATATACACAAATATAAATTCTCAATATTATCATGGGACATAAAAAGGCAGTATTAATAGCTATAAAAAGAAGATGCTATTAAAAAGAGATGATGATAAACTTCCATTCTTAATAAATGGCATAAAAAGACATTATTAGCAACAATAAAAACCTGGTATTTTTTTTCTTGAAAGAATCTTGGCGACAAACCGACGTCAACATTTACGTGAAAACTTCATCCACGTAAGGTCTTGGTGAGCAGTTGGATGAATATGGTAGATTTTTGTCTATTATAGGCTTTAGATTAAAGGCACCTCAAGAGAACATGTCATTCTTGAAAAAGAAAGCTTACACTTAAGATGTTGTTATTAAATTTTAAGGATCTACCTCAGTTTTCACACTTTCTCTTTCTTATTTTTTCTTTTC
>CAHIKZ030000888.1:517500-630000 GCA_903632075.3 Acanthosepion pharaonis | reverse complement strand
CTCTCATCTTTTTTTTTCTTCTTCTGCCTCTCTCTCACCTCTTTTTCTTCTTCTGCCTCTCTCTCCACCTCTTTTTCTTCTTCTGCCTCTCTCTCCACCTCTTTCACCTCTTTTTCTTCTTCTGCCTCTCTCTCCCTCTTTTTTTTCTTCTGCCTCTCTCTCACCTCTTTTTCTTCTTCTGCCTCTCTCTCATCTTTTTTACTTCTTGCTTTCTCTCTGTCTCTCTTTTGCCCTTTTTTAGTTCTTGCTTTCTCTCTCTCTTGCCCTTTTCTTCTTGTTCTCTCTCTCTCTCTCTCTCTGTGTTTTTAACTTTTTCTCTTCTTTCAAATCCCACACTCTCATTTGCTCTCTTTCCTCTCCCCTTATTCATTCCATTTAATCTCCTCTCCAGCCTCCCCGCATGCATCTTCACTAGTAAACATTTTTCTGCTTCTTGTGCCACAATGTCTCCTCTTGCCAGTGCTGTTGTCGGCAACACTTTGGAAATTAACATCCCCAGGGAGACAACACTGGAAAGAAACTACATGGCACATTTACTTCTATTATTATTTAGTGTCTTTTTTGGTCACCATTTGGGTCACATGTTCACAGTTGATATGGCATTCACACTTGGAGAGAACCTGCACACACACACACACACACACGCTTCCTTCATCCTTGCCTGGACGACATATTTAATCTGAGATTCTAACTAAAGCAATTCTTTTTTCTTTCTTTACATTTCTTTATTCTCTACCTTTATTTTTCTCTTTATTTTTCTCTCTTTCTTTTTCTTTTTCCTCTCTCTTTCTTTTTTCTCTCTTTCTTTTTTCTCTTTCTTTTTCTTTTTATTTTCTTTCTTTTTCTCTTTATTTTTCCTCTTTCTTTCTTTTTCTCTTTAATTCTTTATCTTCCTCTTTCTTTCTTTCTTTTCTTCTTTCTCTCTTTATCTTCCTCTTTCTTTATTTTCTTCTTTCTTTCTTTTCTTCTTTCTCTCTTTATTTTCCTCTTTCTTTTTTCTATCTTTTCTCTTTAAATTTCCCTCTTTCTTTTCCTTTATTTTCCTCTTTCTCTTTAGTTTCCTATTTTTTCTTTTTACATTTTCTTTTTTATTTCTTGTTTTCCTTTTTTCTTTTTCTATTTCTTTCCTTTTTCGTTTTTCTTTGTTTCTCCATCCTTTCTTTTTCTTTTATATTTTACCTTCCGTTCTTTTTTTTCTTTCTTTTCTCTTTCTTTTTCTATTTCCTTTTTTCTTTTACCCTTTTCCTCCTTTTTCTTTTTTTCTTTCTCTCTTTATTCCTCTCTCTCTATTTTCAACACTTCTCCTTTCTGCCCCTTCCCTTTTCAATCATTTTTATCTTTCCTCACTTTCTCATTCCTCCTTTTTTTCTACACGTTTCACTTTTTCTCTTTCTCTCTCTCTTTTCTTTACCATTTTCTCATTACATTAAAAAAAAATGAACCCACACATCCCCATCCCTCTAAGATTCCATATACACAGCATTTAAAACTGCTTCAACACACACGCACTTTTCATCTTAATTATTTTATTTTTTACATTTTATTTTTATTTTGCATTTAAAAAAATCATTTGTCAAATTTATTTTTTTCACATTTTAAGAGCATATTTCCTGATTTTTAAATTTTTTAAAAATTTATTCTGAAAACTTCCAACTTACTGATATTTGCATTTCTAAATCGGAATATTAACTTTTACTAAAACTTAAAAATTATTTTTCTTCTAAAACTTAAAATTATTTCTTTTCTAAAAATTTAAATTATTTTTCTTCTAAAACAAATTTATTTTTCTAAATCTTAAAATTACCATTTTATAAATTTTTAAAATATTTTTTTCAAAATATCAAAAAAAATTTTTTTTTTTTTTTAAATCTTAACTTTTTTAAAATCTTAACTTTTTTTTTCAAGTTTTTTTTGTTTTTTTTTTTAAACAATTTTTAGACAAAATTTTTTTTTTCTGGATTATTTTTTTTTTATTCTGTTTCATTTTTTTTTTTTTAGTTAATATCTTTTATTTTTTTTGGTTTTTTCACATTTCATTTTTCTTCTTAATTTCATTTTTTCCATTTACATTTTATTGAAATATTTTAGTATGTTTTTATTATTATTATTATTCCTTTCGTTGTCTTCCTCTTTTCCTTCGGTGTCTTCTTCAACCCACATTGAAAAATTACCTTGATTAATTAATTACAGAATCAATCCTCTCCCAAGAAAGCAATAAATAAAATAAAATATTTTTTCTCCTTTTGAGAGGTTCATAGCAGAAGATAAAGGATGGAACTCATTGATAATAAAAATCTTTTGTTGAAATGAAATTTTTTTTTTCTTTCTCACTCTTTTAGAAATTTTCTAGAAGATTCTTCTTCTTCTTCTTCTTTCTAATTATTAATTTTTAATCTGCAGTAGTTTCCTTTTCCCCTCCTGTGTTTCACAAAACACACATTTGAACAAAACTCATTGTCTTTTTGCTTCAATTGTCTCTCTCTCATTCTGTTTTTTTTTTCCTCTCTCTCTCTCTCTCTTTTTTTCTCTTCTTTAAATACTTGTCCTTTCTTAATGAAATGATTTTTCTCATTCTCATTTTTGGTCCCTTTCTGCTTGACAAAAAAAAACTAAAACATTATCCCAACAAACTGAATGCCCAGAACTTAGAAATAACTTTTTCTTTTTCTCTCTGTTTCCCGTCTCTACAAGAAATTCGTTTGTTGTCATTGTTTTGTCAAAAGATAATCAACGTTTTATTGAACAAAATGACCCATTTCTTTTTTTTCTCCTTTGCCATTTATTTAACTGTAACATTAAAAAAAAATTCCTTTATTTGAAATATTTCCTACCCTGGTTTTCTTTTTCCCTAGCATTATAAGGAAAAGTTATTTTTGTAAATTTGAAGTATTTTATGAGTAATATTTTCAAAGGTTGCTGTGAAAATAAAGGGATTATTTTTGAGGAACTAATTTATTTTTTTTAAGGACAGTTTATTCATCTAAATTGTCTTTTCAAAGTGTTTTGCTGTTTATCTTATTTTAGGCGATCATGACTCTCCACAACATCCCATCTATCATTGCCTTGCGCAACATTTGACACTTTGGCATGCCTCTTTGTGTCCCTTCTGTTATCCAGTCATCCAAATTTGTTAGCTAGTGCCTTTAATATGTCCTGTAAGTTTTAACCTGGGGATGACCAATGGAACGGTCAAAAGTGCCAGTCCCCTCCCCATTTAACTTCTATGGACTCCATTTATCCATGGATTTCCATTTTATATAGAGTGATTAGTTCGAAACCAAGAAAATTGATTAGAAAATGCAACCATCTATCATTGCTTCTTACATTCAACAGTCCCTATATAAAAGATAGTTGACTGCCTAAACAAGACATTATTCAATATATATATATATATATATATATATATATATATATATATATATATTCAATATTTTTGTAATTTACATAAAGTGGATCCTGTTGAAGCTTAAATATGGGTTGGAATACGGATAATACAACACAAAATGTATGAATCCGATGTATCTGAAACAATGAAAAAAGGTACAAATCTGCAGGAAGTTTTGTATATTACCTGGGAAGATTGTTCCTTTTTTTCATTGGTTCAATACATTTTAGTCGGGCAGATTTTGTGTTGTATTATTATTGTTAATGCTTATTCAATATGAGCCATTCCGGTACTAACCCATATTTATATGGTCGGTACTCCACTTATGTAAATTAGGTGTATCATACACAACAATATATATATATTTATTTTAGGATATTACACTGAAAATATGTAAAAAATCATTACACAATTGCAGCCATGTTTCAATGCATATCAATGCATGTCATCAGGTGATTGTAAATAAACAAACAGGAATATTTCAAAAATTCACATCACAAACAAGAATATTTTGAAAATTCTCATCGTACCTGGAGATATATATATATATATATATAAGAAATATGTATCAACAGCGATTTTCACTCATCCTTCAATAATGACACCAAAAAGCTTATCTGCAAATATGAAAGGATCTTATTGAAAACAAGTAGACAGAACATGTCTGAACTATTCAATGAAACATGTCTGTCTCTCTCTCTCTCTGTATATATATATATATATATATATATATATATATAATGTCAGCAATCTTTCTTTTATCCAAGTTTCATCAAAGACAACTGAAAAGGTACAACGATTAGGCTATTTAATTTTTCTTGTGTTCATATAAATGTTTTCTCTTCTTGACATAAAGTGTGTCCAAATGTTCTGTATATCTGAGCACTTTCAGCTATACTTTTACTCATTATCAAGGATATTTTTTTTTATTTTTAACTGAATGTGTAGATATTTTATATGTGTTTCTAGAGTGATGGGAATGTTTTTCTTTTACAAACATGGTCAGCACATTGTGGCTGTGTTCGCAGTTGATGTTATTGAGTGTTGTTTTTTTATTATTATTATTAATGCTTTCATTATTTTTAGGCTTTTTTTACATGCTTTTTTAAACACTTTCATATATATATATATATATATATATAGTCATCCACAGACAGCTTGTTTTGCTGTATCACAGCTCCTCAGTGTGGCTAGACATCCAATTGCTTCAAGCTGGGATTGAAACTCAACTGATTTGACATCAGTCAGAGACCCTTACCCCTAGACTATCAGCACATGGCAGAGAAAGGGAATTTTTTTAACGCATTATACACATGCTATATAAACACCATGCTGGCTGCCATAGCATTCAATTCTTATGAAGAGCATACGTTAAAGCAGCAGCAGCTGTTAAAAATTCCCTTTTCTCTATAGTGCTCAACCAGTAAACGAGGGCATATAAATAATATATATATATATATATATATATATATATATATATAGTGTTCAGGCAAACTATATTCCTTAGTTCCACCAGTTCTAACCTTCATGGCTAACACCCACCCTGCCACGCACATTGTGGTGAACCACCCTCAGTGGTGAACTCTAAATTCCACTTGAGCAGCTTTTTCCCACATTGCTTTGTAGAACCAACTCCCACAAGGAAACTCCTCCTACCATCACTAAAATCTTGGCCTGTTCAATTTCTAGGATAATTCAAATTTATGAATTTAATCGCAATACTAGATTGGCAGCTAGGTCTCATCATTTTATACTGTTGAAATTGCTAGATGTAACCATGTTGTATGCAGTATCAGATTTAGGCCTTGAGAGGACCCTGGGCTAATAGAATTTAGGGGCCTTTCATTATGCTTGTTATTCCCATCCACCCCCACATACACTATGGTCTTAGTGGCTCTGGACTGCAGCCCATATGTAAATCCAACACTGGTTCTTTGGTCAATGTTTTTTCTACCCCGCTTCTCACTTGTAGAACTCATTTCGACTTCTTGCTTTCCAGTCGACTTTGACCTTCAAAAATTGAAATGTAATGTCAATCGTTATTTTCTGTTTTTCTTAATGCTCGTTCTTTTATTGTCCTCGTTCCTTAATAATGTCTTCTTTTTTTTTTTCATTTCATATTCTCTCACACTCAGTAGGCCCATGCATCTTAGTGGCTTTATTGCCTTGCTTGGGGTGCAATGATTAATATTTATTTTTGTTACTAATGTTCACTCATTACAAGGCCCGAGTGCCACTTAGGGCAGAGGGTTACCGAAGGTGCTTGTTGTGTGAGCAATAAGAGTAAGGGGGCACAGTTTATGCAGATGTGTGTGAAAGATAACGCTTAACCTGACACTTGAAGTGATCGGGAAAGCATCCTCCTGGGACATGCAGCTATTTCTGTTGCAAATTTGGTCTAGATATTTTGCATTTTGAAAACCACCTCTTTCTTACCCTAGTTTCATATCGTAATACAGATTTTGTTTAAAATATTGATTTAATTTTATTCTTAGAAGTTGAACACGTTTTCTCATGTTATATGTTTTCAAAATTGATTTTTACTTTTTATAAAAAAAACAAACTTTTTAATATGAACCTTATTTGTTCTATGTTTGATTCCACACAATTTTTTTTTTTTTATTATTTTTTTTTTTTTATGAATTCTCTAATAGATGCGCAAACAACTGTATTTGGATGCGGTGTCATTACACATGTATCAGGTAATGTTATTAGAAGAATGTAAAGAAAACCAAGAGTTATCTACCAGTTAAGCAGTGTCGAACATGGTTAATATTTAGATGGGGGGACCGTTTGAGAGCAGCTGTACTGTAAGCAAAATCAGAGGTCGTAACATCATGATATGATTCAAGCATTAACAACTCCTGGTCCCCATTTGATCATCAAAGTTAAGCAGCATCAAACCTGGTTGATATTTAGATGGGGGACCATTTGGGAACTGCAGTACTGTAAGCAATGTCAGAGGTCCTATCATTATAACATGATTCAGGCACTAATAAATCCCACCTGTATTTTACTCTCAGGTAACTTGAATTGTATGCAGCACAGGTAGTCTCTAATTATCTTGACTCATTTTTTGTCATTGGATTAAGGCTGTCTAATGCTGAGAATCCACCTAGTGTTACGTATGCTATGTATGAACTATGGCATAGATCGCATCAGGTTTCTGGAGGTTGGTTGAAGGCTAACCATCTCATCCACTGCAGACTATATGCGACGATAACAGCAAAAATTGCAATATGAGCACTGGTAAAAATGGTTGCTGAGATATTAGGTTTATAATACCCAGAAATTCATACACAGATGTCCTCAAGGACTGTGGATAAAGGAGTTGGTTAGATCCAGTGACAGGACCTAAAGAGTGTGAGTTCAATATCCAGTTAAGGCGGTGGAGAACTTTCAGAGGGAAATTAAACAGGAGGTAACTGATAACTGACATCCATTAAACATGGCACGTGGAAGTAGAACAGTCTACTCCAGTGAGCAGAATAAAGGGTTCACTTCAACATTCCAACCACCTGAAGAAGGCCAGAGCGTACAATGGTCAAAATGTTGTAATAAATATGGTGACAAAGATGAGGACAATAATCCAAATAATGTAAATAACGTGCAGACTATTTAGTGATCATTCTTATGCAGTGAGAAGGTGACCATATATATGATGGGCAGTTCTGAGTACACCTGTCTGCCATGCTGGCTACCAAATCCCTATTAAAGATTTTTTCCCGCAGTAGGTTGCCATTTCTTTCTACTATCCAAGGCTATAGAACCTGGTCTGTCCTACTATTTACCAATAGCTGGAGGGAAAAGAAGAAGATTCATACCTTTCCCAAGGATATTAGCACATGAGTGAATGTAATGGATTTGACTGGAATTTGAACTCTGCTCTCCAATTCCTCAATCAAAGCCACTACTCCATCATGCCTCTTTTAAAATTCCTTGTGCCATTTCATTTTCAAGTGATTTTTTTTTTTTTTTTCCAAAATCGTTTGAAAATGAAACAGTAACAGTACTAGGGATTTTAATTTAATTCTATAATTAAATTTAAAGTTTTAGTTTCTGTTTTTGAAACATGGTAATTCCTGTGTAGCAATGGGACCATATTTTAAAATTAGTAAATTTATAATATTTATGCTCTACTGAATTGTATTGTGCACTGTTTTTTAAAAATAAAAATAATTAATAAGAACACTGGATCATAAATCTTACTGTTCTTTCTCTTTATTTTAATATTATATATATATATATATATAGATAGATAGTGTGTGTACACATATGTATCTCTTCTATTATACACATAATATATAAACACACACACATGCACCAAGCTTTCCCACAAAACACATTCAGTTTCCCCTTGCTGCCCCCACACATACACCTTTTCTAATTTTTATTTTTTCAACAGGAATTTGAAACAAAATAAAAGGAAATATTGAATTTTCTGCTGTGATATGACACAGGTGTAAACTGATCCTTACCTGTTTGTTTTTTTTTTTTTTAATACCAACCACATCCTTTTGCACCCACAAATCTCTCGCCTTTTTTTTTTGTTTTGTTCCTGTCCTTCTTCAAACCCTGCTTCTTTCCTTCTTTTTTTTTCTTTCTTTCTTTCTTAATGAAAAGAGTTGGGTGTAAAAAGAAAAAGTTCAAATTCTCGTTTTGAATAGATTTATTTATTTCTAGTTTCTTGTTCATTGAATGTTGTATTTGATCAACACCTTCACTTTTCAAATCAATGTTTTACTAAAAAGAAAAGTAGGTGGAGATTACGAATTTTTTTTTTTTTTTTTTTTATCAAAGTAATGCAACACATTTTGATAAGACATACCAAAAAATAAAATCACCCTTTTAGTATTAATAATCTCGGTTTGAAAAAAATATCTGGTCTGGTGCTCCTATGTATCTCGAGATTCATGACAAAATTCAAAGAATGATCTGCAATGTAATCAATCCTGACCTGGCATCTCAACTTCAATCATTTTCTCATCAATATAACATCGCTTCCCTCTGTCTTTTCTACAAATATTTTCATGGCAATTGTTCTGATGAACTTTTTCTTTAATGCCTCAACTGCATGAATTTAAGTGTGCTACTAGATTGGCAATTAGGTCTCACCATTTTTATTGCTGAAATAGCTAGATGCCACAGTAAATTCTATTCTAATAATTTCCTTTCTCACACTTCTCAGCTGTGGAACTCCTTTCCAAATTCTTGCTTTCCTGACAACTACAATTTTCAGAAATTTAACTGAATGCCAGTCACCACCTTCTTCCTTATTGAATCTTGTTCTTTTTTTTGTCCTTTCTCTTCACTAATGTCTTTTCATTCTCTTTCACTCCTAGTAACCACTTGCGTCTTAGTGGTATTATCACCATCTTCTGTCTTCCTGAAATCTGTTCTTTTATTGTCCTTTCTCCTCACTAAAGTCTTCTCATTCTCTTTCACTCCCAGTAACCCCTTGCATCTCAGTGGCATTATTGCCTTGCTTGGGATGAAATAAATAAAGAAAAAAAAAATTTTTATGTTTTAATGTAAGAAACAAGTTTACTACATTTTCTAAATAATTTTCATGCTTTTTTTTTTCACAAAGCCAAGCAGTTGCTTTTTTTTTTTTTTTTTAAATCTTGTGAAAATATTGGTTAATTTTTAGTCTGTCTTTTTGGTTATCAAAGTCAACCTAGTAACATTTCATCATCATGTAGCAGAACCTGCATTCACTCCTGTCATAAGTAGTTGCAATTTAAACAAGGCTCCTTGTTTTAAGCATCTTTTCAGTTTCAAGTTAACCCCAGACCCTAAATGGATCTCCCTTATATGTATCATTGCTAAAAATGCTGGAAAATGGTCGGTTCCTTATGTCACCCCCATAAAGTACCTGACTCCTCCAATCATGCATTTAGTTCATTACATTCTCTTATGTGCAAATACCATTGGAAATGATGTGAACCAATCTCCACTCTCCCCACAATGGGTTAAATAATGGGGCTTGTATCTGGAAAAAACATAGTCATTCTTATAACTGTTAATGCAATATTCATTCGCAAAGAAAGAATCGTTCTGACAATCTAAAATATCTTTTGGCTTTAAATAACCCACAAAGGGTTGATAAGCCATAAAAAAAATTAATCAACTTCCCGTCATGCTCTATTGTTCCAAGAGTTAAGACCAAAAATGGAGCATTGTTACCATATCTAGGTTGGAAGTAGTCAATTTTCTCTTTCCGGCTTTGACAGAGTTTAAATTGGCTTGCGAAATGTTGTGGGCAATTAATTATTAAATATAAAAAAAAATCTCCAAAGTGACATGTTTCATTCTGAGAAAAAACTTCTTCAGAACAAAATACAACACCTAGGATTATTTTTTTTTCCTTTATTTTATCATTCGATTATGCAATGTTTCATTATAATAAAAAAAAAACGAAAACAAAAAAAAACACTGAACTGTTCTCAAGTTGATAAAAAATAAAAAAAAAAAAATTTTCTCTTTCAGTCAAATTAAAAAAATTTTTTTACGACCAAATTCGGAAATCATCAAATTGTAGAATCCTTCAACCTTTCTTGTATCTCCCACCACAGCTTCCTTCATTTGTTTTCCAAACAGGAAGAATTCATCAGACAGTTATCCCCATCTGACATTCTGTTTCACACAGACGCACACACAGACACACACACTTTTGGTACTCCCCCCCCACACACACACACACAATAGTATTGCATGACAATGACCAGTTTGAGTTTTTGCACCTTTGTCTTCTGACAGTTTCTAATCTACTTACATATGGCCTGTCAGTCACCATATACTTATAGTGTTTGGTTCGAGCTGTCACGTTATCCAAGTGTAATTCTTATATACGATTTCTTCATTTCTTCTGTCATCTACAAGACTCTTCTCTGCCATTTATCCTGTTAAAAATTTGCAAATAATGCCTCTCTTTTTTCTTACACATTAAACCTACCACATATATATATATATATATATGTGTGTGTGTATGTATGTGGTAGGCACGTGTGTATATATGGGAGCATTTTTTTACTAATATGGCAATTTAAGAAATTTTTGTTGCTCTCACTTGAATTTTCAAAAATTCAACTTTAGTGTTACGACGACATGCCCCACAAGTTTGTATCTGTTATCAATAACATGCTTAAAAAAAAAACATTTTGATTTGCATTATATTCTTTTGTCTCGGATGCTGCCTGAATTTTACCAAAAAGAAAATAATTTCCATAACTGATGATGACCGGAGAACCTGTCAAAAGTACTTGTATATTTAAGGAAGGCCTAAAACAGTTTATAATTTTAAAAAACAAGGATCATAACTTTCATCGAGTGGTTTGTAGTTTAATGCATTTTTAAAATTTAGTTAGTGAAATGAATTCGCCATTTTATCTCATTAACTTTACTAATTTACTTTTTGTATGAATGATTCATTGTAATATATATATATATATATATATATGAAGAAATATAGTTTTATGGTGTGCTATATCTATGGGATAAAGTGCTCAATATCAGAGACAGAGCATGTGGAAATATAAATATAAAAATAAACATTGAAGTCAACACTCAGAGGCAACAGGCTGTTTCACGAGGGATGCAATCATCAGGCCACCTGACAATTAAATCTAGCATGAAACAGCCCATCGTCTCTGAGTGTTGACTTCAATGTTCACTTATTTTTATATATATATATATATATATATATATATATATATATATAATAAAAGACTTAAACACTAACATTCCATGGTCATAATATTAGTGTTTAAGCCTTTTTATTATATCCTTACTCTGTCCTGGACATTGAGTTCTACCTGGATTCTATCCTCTTGGAATTATTTTTTATACAAATGTATGTATGTATGTGTGTGTATGTATGTATGTATCTATGTATGTATGTATGTATATATATTTATATATTTTAGATATATGATTGCATATGTATGTGTATATTTACCACTAATATTATATATATATATATATATATATATATATAGAGAGAGAGAGATAGGAATCAAATATGGATTGGAATTGAACAGAATGAAAGGATAAGGACTAAGTAGTTTACAAATCTTATTTTATTTTTATTAAAAGTGAAACGTGTTAGAGAATGAACTATAAAGGCAAAAAAGGAAATGTTACTATTTTTAATTTTTGTTTTTGATTGGTAAAGCTGAACTCATGTGCATCTGTCCTGTCAAGCTGGGTTTGTGTGTATAATTCATGTGTGTATGTGTATCATAATTCTAGTTTGTCTATTCTGGATTCAAATGATAATGTATATTCTTGTGTGTGTATTTCTTGTAGGTATTTATATCCATGTTTGGTGGTTTTTTCACATATGTTGCATTCACTTACGCACAAATACCCTTGGGAGAGACATCAATCTATTTCACCACCCCAGATATGGGTTAAATAATAGCTAAAAAATCATCATTATCATCTCCAAAATAATTGTTAAAGCAATATTCCCTTGCAAAAAAAAAAGAATTATTCTTATAATCCAAAATATGTTTTGCTTTTGAATAACCCATAAAGGGTTGATAAACCGTAAAAAGCAAATCAGTCAGTCAATCAACTAAAACAAAACACAGGTTTCACTTTTTTATTCTTGTTCATACATAGGCTAGTGTTCTGTTTATCAGGCAAGTTGCAAGTAGGAAGGCAATATTCAAGTTAACGCTTATTTATTTTACCTTTTTTTTTGGTGTTATCATCTTTATACATCAATATATGAATTCAGAAAAAAAAACATTTTGATAATGAATTATGAAAGCCAAAATAAAAATCACTAGGAAAGTATAAAAATACATTTTTATAGTAAAAATACCAGTAATAGATTATTTATTAAAAAAAATTACCAAGAATATATTTTTTTCTGTAAAATGACCAGTAATACATTTTATACTACAATTGAAGACATAGTATACATTGTCGGAAAAATAAAAGAAAACAATTTGCTATGATTAACCTTGTTTCTTGTAAGGAGAAACAACTTTTCACACCTCATTTGATTTTATAAGATTATTTGGTAAAAATAAAAAATATTGCAACTAAGTAATTATAATTTAATCCTGGAATAATGCCATTCTCTTGAATTAATTATAAAGTTTGAAATTTAATTTAGATTTTGGCATTAAATAACCCATAGCAGTGTTGATATACCACAAAACAAAAACAAGTAATCCAGACCAAATGAAAATACTATTTTTTGGGTTATTTATTTTTTAACAAAATACACTACAGGCAAAGAAGTTTGGGACCTCTTTGCTTTTCTTTAAACAAACACCTTAATATGTCATATTTTTGTATTATTTTTTTTTAAAGTAAAAGATAACATTTAAGTACATACATCGTATTTGCTTTTATTTTTCAGTCTTTCTCCAGGCTTCTCTTACTACCAAAAAGTTAATTCATCTGTCCACAATACATTTTGTTAAATTATAAATATTTTGTATGAGAAACATTATATTTTGTTTTCACCATTAACCCCTTAGTAGAGTTTTTGAGATTAAAGGGCTGCTCATGAAAAAAAAGAACAATATCAATCGATTTTCCAAAAATATACCATACCATCTGGTTTACAAAGATATACCATACCATCAAGTTTACGCATTATTGGAAAAAAATTCATTTTTCAACAAGAAACCCATTCAAAATTCTATCGAGGAAAAAAAAAAAAAAAAAAAAAAATTTTGTAAATTATGACTTAGCTGCTTCAATCTCCTGACCTTTTCTTCCATTGAATTAATATAGTATGAAATGGATACAAATTTTTAAGGAGAATACTCAGTGTGAGAGAGTGAGCTTTTTCAGTTCTTGAAGGTCTGCCATCTACATTTTTTCAAAAACTGTTCAAGAGAAAGCCAAGAATTTGTAGAGCAGTAATTGACATATGGTGGTTTTATTAATTAAAACAAAATCTAATGCTGTTCTATGATAATCTTTTATAGTCAAGTGTTTATTTTTTGTCAAAATAAAAGCAAATACCTGTCTATATTTCTGAGATGAGGTATTATGTACACTATTTACATTAATCGGACTATTGCCCTCATCTTTGTCACCATATTTATTACAACGTTTCGGCCGTTGTACATTCCGGCCTTCTTCAGGTGGTTGGAATGTCAAACTGAACCCTTTATTTTGCTCACTGGGGTAGACTGTCCTCAAAGACACATGCCACAGTGGACAAAGGCGTTGGTTAGATCCAGTGACAGGACCCAAAGAGTTTGAGTTCAATACCCAGTTAAGGCAGTGGAGAACTTGGAGAGGGGAATTAACAGGAGATAACTTACAATTGACATCCATTAAAACATGGCATGTGGAACTAGAACAGTCTACCCCAGTGAGCGAAATGAAGAGTTCAGTTTGACATTCCAACCACCTGAAGAAGGCCGGAGCGTACAACAGTCGAAATGTTGTAATAAGTATGCCAACAAAGATGAGGACAATAGTTTGAATAATGTAAATAGCAAAAAGCAAATACATTTTAGTTACTGAAATTTTATCATTTAATTTAGAAAAATACAAGAATACTAATTTTAAGGGGTTTTTTCTTCTTTTTTTTTTTTTTTTTTTAAATTAAGGTTGGCTCCAAAGATTTTGCCTGCACTATACTTATCCTTTATATTTGAATCACTTGTTCTAGCTGTTGTACCTAAGAGATTTCTTAGACCTACAGTTTCTTCCTCTATACATATAAACTAACTTATCATACAAATTATCAGTAATTAAGTTTAAAATGCCACTTGCATATTTATATAATTTCTAACCCCCACCCCTCATAAACCTACCTATCAGTTTGTTTTTTTTTCCTGAGGCCAATTAATTAATTCTGACAGATGGTAAAAATCTATACTCAAATTATAGAATCCACTTGGCTACGATTAACTAGGGCCCTGCCAAAACAAGAAAAGGTGAATTTTACAAAAGCTATTTCGCCAGTTCCAGACCAAAAAATAGGTTTACAGCCACATCATGTTGAAACACTGGTTCCTGTAAGATCACCAAAGTTAAGCAACATCAGACCTGGTCAGAACCTAGATGGGTGACTGCTTTGCAATACGAGGCACTGTAAGCTTGGATGTGAGGGTGGTGTAATGGATAACAGCTCAGATTTGGAAATTGGAGAGCAAAGTTTCAATTCCCATTGGGTTTGTTATATTCACTTACATGCAAATACCATTGGGAAAGACATGAATCCAGCTCCCCTCAATTATGGATTAATTAGTAAGACCTGAATCACTAAATCATTATTATCTTCCAAAATAAATTCTTACAATCTAAAAATATTTTCTGGTTTTAAATAAACTGCGAAGGATCGATAAACCATAGAAGACAAATCAATCAATCAATGAAATACTGATTAGCTACACAGGCATGTCTTTTAGATTTTTTTTATATTCTAGGGGATATAAATGTATAGAAACTACTGTAGCCAGGAAGTGAGGGATCAGTTTATATATTGAGTGTAATATAGAATTGATCCCCCACTTTATATCCAATCAGAATTTTTTTTTGTCTTATACCTAATTCTGATTAGGTATGAATCCACCTCTTCTCCCCCAGATATGGATTAATTAAGACTTGTATCACTTAACTGTTATTATCTCCCCACCCCCCAAAATTTGGCAAACATGGTCCTTTGTAGACACAAAAAATGGTGTTTCAAAAGAATGTTTTTTCCATTGACACTGCTATTATTTTAACTATTAGGTTGGTGCAAAAATAATGACGTAATAATGTCGTTTTTTGATGTTAAAAAATACGTCAAAAAATGACATTATTACGTCATTATTTTTGCACCAACCTAATATATCCCTCAGCAATGTTTATTAAATATAAAATTATTTCTGTAAATAAACAATCTAATAGATAAATAATGTTTAATATTTTTGTTGTAAATTTTCAAAGAACAAAAAAAATGCATAAATTCAATTTGCGTTTTATCAAAATTCTTATCATTTTTTAAAACAATAAATATTGCCAAATGTAGGTAAAATTGGCAATTAGTCAATATTTTAAAACTTATTGCAGAATTTTTACATATTTTGATAATTTTGTAATTTTTAAAAAGTTTTGAATATTTCTTTATAAAAGGTAAGTAATTTTTTATAATCTTGTAAATAAATATTGCAGAGGGAGTGAACATAGTTAAAATAATGTCAGGGTCAATAGAAAAACTGTCCTTTGGAAACACTGTTTTTTTTTGTTTTTTTGTGGGCATAACAGTCCATATTTGCAAAAAAAATTCTGACACTCTAAAAATATTTTCTGGCTTTAAATAACAAGCAAAAGGTTGATAAGACTTAGAAAACAAATCAATCAATTAATAAAAAGTCGATTTTTGATTTAGTGTGTTATCTCCCTTGGCCAATGTCTTTTTGTGAACATTAAAACTCCTGTATAATCTGGAAAAAGGAGAAAACAAAGAGAATGAGTTTAATAGTTAAAGATAAGCCTTTTTTTTTTTTTTTCATTTAAAAAAAAACTGAGTGAACCAGAAAATTTGATTCAATTATATCATTAGAAAAGATTCAAGATGGCCGCCATTTATTAGCTGCTCATTAGCAAACAATAAGTGGCTGCCATTTTGAATCCTTCTGCCATCTTGCAGCGTACCTAGTATACAGAACATTAGCCAATATATATATAGGTACTGATTTGTTTTTTGTATCTTTCTAGAATACCTTTAATATTGTATTTCTTTGTTGTGGAGTTTGATGATGCATTGGCCTTGTCTGAATCTTATTTTTATATTTTTTTAGGGTTGAAAAAGGCATCACCCAACTACAACAGGATTGTAATATTGTAAGCAAAATTATACATGTAGTACAATGAAATACAATTCAGAAACAGCTTATGTTTTATAGCCATAAAAAACAATAAATTCATTTATTATATATTTCAATGTGTCAAGTAATTCACAATAAGTAACATTGAAGGTGTAGATTATTTGTTATAATTCAGAAACATTTTTAAGTATTTAAGTTTTTTCTTTAGAATAAATTAGAGAAATAAGACTTTTGCTCATAATTTCTTTATTTTTGTGTTCATTCAGAAGAAGTTTTCTTTTATATCTTAGCAATAAGTTTCAAAGAAATTATGATATTATTCAAAGGATATAAATGTATATAATTTTGGTAAGCACAGAAATAAGTTTTATTTATCTGGAGCTGGCGACATATTTTATCAGATATTTCTTAGGCAGTTGAAATCAAAAAGAAAGTTTAGATATGCTTCTTCTAATGCGTCATGGAAATATTCTACATTTCATTGAACTATTTTTTATATAATCTACCTTTTTTCTTTCTTTATTGTTAACTACTATTCTTATCTTGTATTTTAAAGTATTATTGCTTAACTTTTAATTTTTGATTTATTATTAATTATTTTGGTTCCAGGCTACTAGTCTAGTAATAGGGGGTGAGGGTTATTTAGTCATTTATTTATTGTTATCACTATACCTTTTTTCTTTATTATCATTGTGTGTGTATGTGTCTTTAAAATTCAAAAGATAATATCAGCCAGATAGCATTAACAATGGTGATGCCATTTTTTTTCTCTCTCCTTTTCAAACTTTCTTTCTCTCTCCTTACTCTGCTGGTAAACACCTCACTCACCCGGCCACTGAAAATTCTACATGTATTCATTACAGCTTTTAAAATATCTCTCCCTCTCCTGCTTGTCATTGGAAGAGCAAATGACTGTTCTCTCAATGCCCGCACCCTAAACACAAACTTAGTCAGTCTAACCCATCTCCGACCATTTTCATCTAATCAGGTTCAAGAAACTAATCGCCCATCTTACTCACCAGACGCTCTTCCCTTCCCACAATATTTCAAAACTCAATCTCAACCCCAACAAATAATGGACATGTCTCTTTGCCTCTTGGAGCTCTTCAATTAATTACTGTAGAAAAGTACATTTTGATTTACTGTGTTATCTCCCCTAGCCACTGTCATGGCTGTTGTTGGTTTAATTTTGAAGTCAGATATCCTCAGGAAGTATGTTACATTGCTTATTTATTTGTTCAGCCATGGACTTTATTGAGATGCTATAAAATGGGATGACTAGTAAAAAAAAAAAATAAAACAATGAATAAAAGAAATGAGGTCTGCTTATATTTCTGAGACGACGTATTGTAACTATTTACATTATTTACATGGTTTAGACTTCTGTCGGCGTCTTTATTGTCATATTCACAATGTTTCGGCCATTGTATGCTCCGATCTTCTTCAGGATCTGTCTATATTTTTGAGATGAGGTATTGTAACTATTTACACTATTTACATTGTTCGGACTCTTGTCATCATCTTTATTGTCATATTCACAATGTTTCAGCCGATATACTGGCCCAGTGGATAAAAGTGTTGATTGAAGTAATCCAGTGACTTGACCCAAAGAGTTCTGAGTTCAATACCTGACCACAGCAGAGGTGAAATAAAAACTTGCGAGTGTTGAGTTACTAAAAGGAAATAACTGAAACTTAGATATCCAGAAAAGGCATGGCATGTGGAACTAGAACAATCTACCCCGGTGGATGAAATAAAGCGTTCAGTTCAAAATTCCAACATATTTCACCTGACATGTGCCAGAGTGTACAATGGCCAAAATGAAAAAAAAATAAATAAAATAATAGTAACTCTGTTTTAAAAGAAGCAAATTCTGATTTTTACCAGGACTCTGGTTGCTAAACTTTTTTGTGCAGCAGTTAGTACTCAAGTTGCTTAAATAGTTGCTGATTCTTTTAATCTTTGGAATAATAGAAAACAAAGAACTTTCAATTTAACTAAAATATGACAATTGGTAAAATTCTTGAATGAAATAATGTTTGGTTTGCTTTGGTTTGTTTTATGGCATATCAACCTCAATGGGTTATTTAATGCCGACAAAATTTTTATAGATGGTAATTTTTTTTTTTTTTCAAAAATCTATTTCTGGTAATGGTAATAGCTTCTATTTTTTTTTTTTCCAAAAATGTATAGGTGGTAATATTTTTTTTATTTTTTTAAAAAATGTACTGCTGGTAATAATTTTTCTTCAAAAATTTATTGCTGGTAATAATTTTTTACATAGTATTTCTGGTATTAAAACCTATTTTTACACTTTCATAGTGTTTTGTTCCTAGTTTTGGGGTTAACTATTTGCCCATAGCTGGGACGCTAACAGGTGCTACCACCCCTGGTCAGGGTGGACCTGGGAACACCAGCAATTAAGAGGTGGTTCCACGCTCCTCAAAACCTCCTGATCAGAGGCCTTGCTGTCAGATGTAGTTTATCATCTTACCCAGGATGGTGAAATAATGTATTTAGTAATTTGTTTTGTTTCATTCTTACTTGTTTTAAATTTTTTCTTTTCCTTGTTTATCTATTTATTTATTGATTGATCAATTGATTTGTTTTTACAGTTTATCAATCCATTGCAGATTATTTAGTCAGAAAATATATTTTAGATTGTAAGAATTTTCTTTTGGTGATAATAATGGTTTACTGATACTGGGAAGCACAGTGGAGTAAGGGATTGAGGAACTAGAAAGCCGAGTTTGAATTCCAGTCGAGTTCATTACATTCACTTATATGCTAATACCCTTGGGAAAGGTATCAATCCATCTTTTCTCCCCCCAGCTATGGATAAATAGCAGGACAGACTGGATGGCAACCAGTCTAGGAGAAGGAAAACTCTGAATTAAAAAAAACTGTATGTAGCCCTGGCGAAGCACATAGTAAGCTGCTGAGAAAAGGATCATTCACATTTACTTGATGATCCTGACCACTCTTTCCACTTCATGTCGGGTAAAATTGTTTGTCCAAGAAGGTGTAAATTACAGTCTGTGTCCTCCACCTTGAGGCTTGCCTTGGACATGAACACTCAGTTATTGATTTTATCATCTCTTCTCCTCCACTCCTCCAGCTCTGGATAAATAGTAGGACAAACTGGGTTCTATAGCCTTGGGTGGCAACCAGTCTTGGAGAAGGAAAACACTGAATTTAAAACTGTATATAGCCCTGGCTAAGCACATACTATACAGCTAAGGAAAGAATCACTCACATTGACTCGATGATCCCGACTATGGTCAATACAAGTTTTAATAATTAACCCATAGATTAGGGGAGAAGAAATGGATTCATATTTTTCCCAAGGGTATTTGTGCATAAAGGAATATAACGAACCCAACTGGATTTGGAACTTGGTTCTTCAAGCAATTCCGAGCTATTATCTATTACATCACCCACACGTACAAGCTTGCAGTATCTGGTATTCCCAAGTGGTTACCCATCTAGGTACTGACCAGGCTCAATGTTGCTTAACTCCAGTGATTATTTCAGTGTAATGCATCCAGGAAGAAGTGTGTATTTCTTAATAATTACATTAATACTGGCAGTAGATAACAAATGTAAATACTGAATTTTATAACTGAATATCATATATATATATATATATATATATGTGTGTGTGTGTGTGTGTGTGTGTGTGTGTGTATTTTATTTGATATCGGGGGCCCTACTAGCCATCGAGCAAGCTGACAACCTTAGTACTGTACATATTACTGACAGTAGATACCAAATATAAATACAGAATGCTATAACTGATTTGCCAGATGATTGTTCGAATCTGCCTATAATTGCTTCTAGGATCCAATTCAGCTAACAATTCCTTTTCAATGGATAACAAAATGTATGATTCCAAATTCTCCTTAGTTTCTTAACCTTGTCTTTATGATCTTTAGCTTTGAAAATCTCCTCTCGTATTGGATATGAAATAACTGATAGTGTGCACAAGAGCGGATCCAGTATTTTCAGTTCTCGGGGTTGTGTTCCTCACTAAAAATCTCAATTCAAAATTTTAAATTCTGTGCTCATATATATCAGGTTATAGAAATAGATAATGTTTATATATATATATATAGGAAAAGAGACAATAGAAAAACTGTAGTTTTGACCAATGAATTTCATCCAATATAGGACTTTTTCAAGGCAAAAAACGAAATTTTGTTTCAACACTGCTGGTGTCTTATCAAGTGATGGTGTTGATTGTAAAAAAAAACATCCATATGGTGTGTATGTGCGTGTATATATATATATATATATATATATATATATATATATAATTGATTTAAAATATGGCTTTTTTCGCTACACAGTTCTAACCATGTTTTAAAAATGAAAAGCCCCAAATTTAATTTTGTAGTTAAATTAAAGACATTAGTTCCATTTCATCCTCAAGCAAATATATATATATATATATATATATATAAATATATATATAAATTAAAGTTTGCATTTTCTTTTATTTATTTGATATGCAAAATTGTCAATTTAAACTTTTTGAGTAAAAAAAAAAATAGTTAAAAACGAATGTAAAAATTTCGATTTATCGATACCAGTGAGACTGAAATCGTTTCATAAGATCAGATTATGGCGATGGGTTAAACATTGATTTAAGTTTGATTATTTCCACACTACCCGGTATTATCTTACCATATCTACTTTGTGACAAAAAAATATTTTCTCAGAATTTTTTTTTTTTTGAGAGGGGATGGACTAAATAACATCACACACCCCAACTTGGTCATTGGATCCACTCCGGGTATAGATGACTTTATAAAGTCATCACTAAAACAGTTGTCTGTGTTTGTTTCGTCATTAAATTTTTATTCCATCAGGCAAGCTGACTCTCTTTGTTACACTACTAATGAGTTTTATATCCTTGCTTGGGCTGAAATAGAAAAAAAACAAAAACAAAAAAAAACACCAACTTCATTTTAGTATTAATTGAATTTTTATCTAGTTTTCCGTGGTGAATGTAATAACTAATTTTTCTATTTTTCATGTTTTTGTTATTTTACAGTAAAAAGAATCATGCGCTGCTTGTTGATTGTAGGTAAACTTGAATATTTTGTAACACAAATTGGTCAGTTTGGTATCAAATCAATACAACTAAACTGACTATAGAACTAACCACCAATCTGTTTCACAGATCCTCTGTAGATGAATCTCTCCACAAAGACGCTTTTGTCAAATTTACATTAAGTAAATTATGGAGGTGGTTGCTCAATGAACACACACCAAGCAAGAGAAGACATTTCTAAGTTTTCAACTGGTAAAGAATCCAGTAATGTTTATTAGATGAGCAATAACTCCTGCCCCTTACTGTAGCCAGTGATAATTCAAATTTTAATCTTTATCCATAATTCGTAATTCTGCTTTTAGCATTTGCATGATGTTTTTTTTCTTACTTTCTAAAAAATTTTAATTAATTGCCATTGAAAGCACTTTTCGTTTTGAAGTTTCTTAAACAACTGACATTTTGTTTCGTTTTGTTTCTTCATTTTCGTTTTTCTTTAATGAAGAGAAAAAAAAATGATCTCTCCCTTAACTTTTGTAGCATTTGCATTTTTCTATTTCTTTCTTATAGTTTTAATATTTTTTTTCATAAACTTTTAACAGTATTTTATTAATATTTAAATTTGTAAATTAACAATAACACATCATTTTTTTTTTTTATCCATAGATGTCTGGCTGTTCTCTCTATAATTTAAAAAAATATTCTCTTATAACATGGAAATTCATATACAAATCACGAAAATGTTTGATAAAAAAAAAGGCAAATGTTTATTGTAAAGTAATCTTTAAAAATTAATTTTAAAGTTGATTTTATCAGCCACAATACTAGAATTTATTAAACCTGAAAACTTTCATTCGCTCTAAACATTAAATGTAGTGATATAGCAAATACGAAAAGCATCTATAGAAATTCATTGGAAATGAATTTACTATAGAAATGCATTAGAAATGATTTGAATACTAGCTCTTTATAGAACCTGGAATATTATGGCTAGGATTTATGAAACTAATCCATCCAAACTTTCATTCCCTCTAATGATTCCATATCTAGTGATATAGCAAATACTAAAAGCATCTATAGAAATTCATTGCAAATGATTTTACTATAGGAATGCATTAGAAATGATTTGAATACTAGCTCTTTATGGAACCTGGAATATTATGGCTAGGATTTATGAAACAAATCCATCCATGTAGGATTTAATGAGTTTCGCCTGCAAAGGGAGATGTAGATTCAAATTCTGCCAGAGAGTGCACCTTCTCTATAATAATATTTTTCAAATATTTAGGCCAGTTGATGCAAACAAATAAGAGTATTCTTTAATAAATAAACAGACCATCTACTCAATTATGAGTATCCACTAAAAATAACATTTCAAATGAATAATATATATATATATATATATATATATATATATATATATATATATATAGTTAGATCAGCTGCTAAGGAAGTTGGGCTGGTTTACTGTGTCATTCTAGACAATTTTTCTTTCCAGAATCTATCTTACATGTCTATGTCCACCATTTGTCCATGTTTAGAATATTGCCGCCACATATGGTCTGGTGCTTCTGCTATATATTTAGGGATTCTTGATAAAAATCCAAAGAAGAATCAGCAATATTATTGGTCCTGACCTGACATCTCTGCTTAAATCACTTTCCCACCACTGTAAAGTTGCTTCCCTGTGCTTTTTCTATATAAATACTTTCATGGTAATTGTTCGGATGAGCTCTTCGCTATGGTACCTAGACTCTATGAATTTAACTGGCAACGAGGTCTCACCAATTTACACTTGAGTTGGCTAGATGTAACTGTAAGTTCTATGCTAACAGTTTTGTTTCTCGCACTTCTCATTTGTGGAACTCTCTTCTGGCACCATGCTTTCTATTCATCTTTAATCTTTAAAAATTTAAATGCAATATCAATCGTTATCTTCTGTCCCCCTGAGGAATCTTCTTTTGTTCTTGTTCCTTAGTAATGTTTCTGTTTTCTAATTCTTCCACACCCAGTAACCCCTTGTGTCTTAGTAACTTTACAGCCTTGCTTGGAGTGAATTCAATTATATTTGGATTCAATTTTCTGGCTATTGAGAGTCCAGTACCTCCTCTAATCCAGATGGAATAATGAGTGGACACATGAATTTATTGTTACTGTCAACCTTGTTCTGTAAGTGACCCCAGATGGCATTGTATGAAGAAGCCATTTCTTAATTGTTTATACTATGCTGGTTCTTCATGATTCATTGATTTTGTAAAATTCCAAGACTAATTTGCTTACAATTACTCTTAGTAGCAGCTTCGAGATAAAGTGCAGGTGTCAGTGGCAGTGTAAAAACGCACATCTACATCAATGCAAACAATGGTGCAATTGCTGAGAAAGCTTGTTTTGGTGCAGTAGATGTGTATGCTGCACTTGCTCATTAATTGCATGTGACATGAAAAAGGCAAAGGCAGAAAATATTTAATTTTGTTACACTCTTTCTATATATTTCTTCAGGGTGTAGGCGATCATATCTCTCCACAGCCTCCTTTTCTTTTTTTTAAATGTCTTTTCATGGTAGAAGCAAATACAGCTCTCCACAGCTAGTTTTCTGTAAATATTCTTTCAGGACAACCACGGCTCTCCACAGCTTTCTATTCTTTAAAATGTCCTTAGATGGTAGAGACAACCATGGCTCTCTACAGCTTCCTTTTCTTTAAATATTCTTTCAGGATAAAAGCAGTTATGGCTCTCTATAGATTTTCTTTAGATTTCCCTTCAATACATAGGCGATTATAGCTCTCCACAGCTTTTTATTTAATACGTTTAAATTGACATGACTACTTAGAAAAGATGGTGGAGTAATTTTTTGTTGCCTTCTTGAATTCAGAATAGTCCATCACCTAGACTGGCTGCCACCCAGTGAGCCAAGTCTAACCTACTATTTTACCAATAGCTGGGTGGAGAACATATGGGTTCTTGTCTTTCCCAAGACTATTAGTGTAATCTCTTCTTTCCAAAATATGCAGTAAAAATGCTCAGTATAAAATAGAACTTATGTAAAAAGTATTACTTCAGTAAACAAGAATCATGAGGCCAGGATATATTATTTCAAATATCAACCTTTAAAAAAAATATCCTGACCTGACAATACCTGTTTAGTTATGGCGATATATAATGTTGTGATGATATAACCCAACTTCCCCATTCACGATAATGAACGGACTTGTTGCCGATTAAGTACAGCGGACAGTCAAGGGGTCTTCGTTTGTTAACACCTATTGAGGTTAGCATACTCCCGACTCTGTCTCTGTATTTGACACACCTACATCCGATTATAAACCTATTATTGAAACCCAACACTCGTGTTACTTTGTTTATTATATCTTGCCCCAGATATAACATATAATAAATGCTAATGTCACTGTGTCACACTTTTTTACCTTTACCCTTAAAGCCATAACCCAATATATCATACCTTTTTGGAATCAGGCTGACTCTGTTAGCAAATTAAAAACATTCCAGGCCATATCTGGACCCACAATCCTGAAATTTTGGATTCGTAAGTTTTCGTTACCGCAATTTTTTTTGATGATTTTTTTATTACATGATTTTTAATGATAAGTTTTTTTGTACGATAACAATTTTTATAACTTGGAAGTAAAGTAAATTTGGGAATAATCAAAATGAATTGCAAAATCCAGTGAACATCACCGATGAAATAAAAATAATTGTTTGTATGGAAAGTAAGGACCTACGTGCATCAAGTTGTCTTTAAATTAAGTGGCAGCAGAAGAATTATCGTTGAACTTTTCAAAAGTAAGCTTAGGTATTAAGGCAATACTTAAATGCAGCGATCAATTTTGTGTTCTTCTGTAGTTTATTGTTACCTATCGCAACTACTCCTTCCTACCTATTGTGATGAGGACTTGATCAAGAGCCTTCTGCAGGAGCTAGCTTAAATGCTGCTTAATAGGGTAGCTTTTAAGCTAGTGTATATATACATACATACATATATTTTAAGACATTTTTATGATTATACATTCTTTTTTATAGATACAAATATTTAAGTAAATGCTCTGTTTATAATAAACAGTATTAACAACATTTACCGGCCTGAATGTCTGAGAAATTGTCATAGAAAATATGCATCCTCCAACAGGAATCGATCCTGTATCCTATACGGAACCGTCATATAGCCTGACGTGCTTTTACTGATTTCATCACAGAGGAGCATTCGGTTAGCAAGGTTGATTTTACTGTTTTTAACCGAATGCTCCTCTGTGACGAAATTGGTAAAAGCATGTCAGGCGATATGACAGTTCCATATGGGATACAGGAGGACGCATATTTTCTATGACAATTTCTCGGACATTCAGGCCGGTAAATGTTGTTAATACTTTTATTATAAACAGACCATTTACTTAAATATTTGTATGTAGAAACATAAAAATGTCTTAAAATAATTGTTGTACTTTGTCTATTTCATAATATAGGCATATATATATATATATATATATATATATATATATATATATATAAAGTAATGGATTTTTATTTATTAATCTGACACACACATATTTTTTTATATATATATATATATATATATATTCTGTGCATTTAGGCAGCAAATGTTCATTAAGGCAAATACTATTAAAAACAACAGACATTTTGTGTCAATTAATTTTAATGTTCAACTTTTCCAAATTATGAATAGTCTTTCTCAGACAAGGAGAAATTGTCCAGAGTTCATTTCACAGAAAAATACACAATACAGGAAATATTGTTCAAGCTCTTGATTTTCTTAAGTCGTCATCATCAGGGTAGGTAGAGACAATTCGTGAGTTTAATAGATAGTAAAATTTTGAAATGTTGCAACAACACTAAGGCTGTATTTTTTCTTTTTAAGGAAAGCATATCCTCTTCGCTCAGGTTATTTTTCTCAAAAGCCCACAACTCGCTTAATTTTGGTGCTAACTAACAAATACCTGAATGAAATACCTTCACTTGTAAGGTCATTTAACCACATCAAAGAGTTCTTTGAAATATTTTATCTGAGTGACCCAGAGCTCTGATAAGTTTAATTTATAAAAAGAGATTTTCTTAAGAGATATATATATGAGCTAACAAATATATATATATATATATATATATATATATATATATATATATCCCATACTGTAATAGAAGTTCTACCAGGAATGCTGAAATGTAAAAGTGATGGAAAGCAAAAGTAGAAGACTAAACAAAATCAGCTAGGTAAAAAAAAAACTTTCAAAATTTAAACCATGCTGAGTATGATGATAAACTACATGCGTGTCCTGGGTATGACGATAAACTACATCCGACAGCAAGGCCTCTGATCAGAAGGTTTTGAGGAGCATAGAACCACCTCTTAATGGCTGTTGTCCTCAAGTCCACCCTGAGCTGGGTTCTGTTAAGGTCCCAGCTATGGGCAAATATTTAACCTCCACTAAAATGGGGTCAAAAGACTATGAAAGTGTAAAAATAGGTTTTAGCACCAGCAATACATTTTTGTCAAAAATTTTTACCAGCAATGAATTTTTGAAGGAAAAAAATATTACCAGCAATATGTTTTTTGAAAAAAATATTACCAGCAATAAAAATTTTGCTGGTATTAAAAACCCCATTATGGTTGATATGCCATAAAACAAAACTAACCAAACCAAAATTTAAAGCCCAAGCATGCTTCATTCATGTGCATGTTTAATTGCACTTATCCTAAAAATCTTGTCACTATTAAATAACCCATTGAGGTTGATATGCCCTAAAAAAAAAATAAACCAAAGCTGATCTACAAACTGATTTCTTACAAAGAATACATATTTTATTCATACGAACCTATCCTAAAAATCTTGTTGGCATTAAATAATTTATTTGGGTTGATATGCCATAAAACAAAATAAACCAAAGCTGATCTACAAACTGATTTCTTACAAAGAATACATATTCTATTCATACGAATCTATCCTAAAAATCTTGACATTTTTAAATAACCCATTTAAGTTGATATCCCATAAAACATAATAAAACAAACTAAAATTTAAAATTCCCAGCATGCTTCATTCATGCGCATGTTTAATTGCACAAAGATGACAAATTTAGTCCAATGAAGTCCTAATGGATGAAACACATTACAAGGAAACATTTTTGACTTTATATATAATATATAAAAATGTATGACAAAGTGTTGGCTGAAAAAGGTCAACTAATGGTCAAACATTCAAATTTTGGATGGAAGGATTTCTTGGTCATTACAATAATTTTTCAGCACCCACTTATAATGTCTACTAACTTAGTAATATGAATGTGATCCACCACCACAATTTTTATATCTAAACCACGTTAATGCATGTCTGTCTCTTGTAGCTTGCCAAGATAAATAATCCTCCAGAGATTCATTATTTCTTTGCCTACCAAATAAGGCTTGTGTCTGTCTATTAATTCTGGTATTGAATATAATTACATGACCCCTTTTCTCATAAGTGACGCTGAATGCTCTTCTCTGCATCCAGAGAAATGAATTCGCAGCTGGTGTTAATATTGTCTTTGTATTTATTCCAACTTTCTCGTCCTGTTAGATTTTCAAGGTGTTGGATAAGCCGGGGTTAATATACACAACACACCTGCACACGTAAATTATCTATATTTGTTCTGACAATACAAATCTGTTGTGGTCACCGTTGTGATAATTTGTAAATATTTTCAGCTTACAAGTAATTTAGCATCAGAATGAAAAACTGAAAATTTAGAAGGCTTCATATTTTAAATTGTTTAAATGTATTGATTTGATTTTTACAGCTTATCAACTCTTTGCAGGTTATTTAAAGCCAGAAAATATTTTTAGATTGTAAGATTTTATTTTTTGATAATAATGATTTAGTGATCCAAGTCTTATTAATTAACCCATAGCTGGAGGGAGAAGAAGTGGATTTATACCTTTGCCAAGGGTATTTGTGAGTAAGTGAATATAACGAACCCAATGGGAATTGAAACTTTGCTCTCCAATTTCTAACTCTAAGCTGTTATCCATTACACCACCCATGTACCCAAGCTTACAGCACCTGGTATTGCAAAGCAGTCACCCATCTAGTTACTGACCAGGCTTGATGTTGCATAGTGAATATAATGAACCCAACTGGAATTGGAACTCGGCTCTGCGATAAACAATTCCTTACATCCAAGCTTAGAGCATCTGGTATTCCCAAGCGGTTACCCATTTAGGTTCTGACCAGGTTTGACATTGCTTAATTCAGTGATCATACAGCAACAGACTTTTCAACATGATGTTACTGTAAGCCTTTGTTTAAATATAGCTGTCAGATTCTTGTGTAGTACCTGCGTACTCATTCTGAGCTGGAGTTGCATACATTTTCTAACCAAGAAACTAGGCTATTATTCTGCTTGTTTGTATATAAGACTATTACACCTTTCAACCTCAGATCAGAGTGTTGTATCTGTCCGAGTCATGGTCTTTCTTTGGAGTCTGGTCTTTCTTACCTGGTGATTTTCAAACAAAGTTTAGATGTGGCACAATGCTGAAAGTATGGGGCACCCAGTGAGGATCAAACTCATTTCTCAGTTGTAATTGTTCTAGCGAGACAAACTTGCTAACCATTACACATCAAGATGCCCCTATCTGGCTTATATGATTGAGAATATCTATCATTGTTCTGCTTCTTTATATGTACAACTACTGTTTTTCTTCCTAGAATCAGAGTGTAGTATCTGTCTGATCCTCTGCCTTTTTGACTGAGAAGCTAATTTGTTATTTTGTTTCCTGTTATGCACAACTGTTATGCTTATCATCTTAGGATCAAAGTGTAGTATCTGCCTAATCCTCTGCCTTTTTTTCCATATAACTTGATTATGCTTGTCAACCAGGGATCAGAATGTAGTATTTGAGTCACGGACCTTCTGATCTGGCTTTATAATCAAGAATATTTCTTATCTAGGATTAGAGTGTAGTATCTGTCCAATCTCCAGATCCTTCTGGTCTGGAGTTAAGCTTTCTGAACAAGAATCTGTTATTATTCTAGCTTGTTTGTATAAATGACTGTTATACTTCTCTATCTAGGATCAGAGTGTAGTATCTGCTTGATCCTTTCAGCTGGAATCATTTACACTCTTTTTAATTGAGAATCTATTCTATTTTCTGCTTGTTTTTATGCTTTTATGTCATATCTAGGATCAGAGTGTAATATCAGAACTGATCCCCAGGCTTTTTCGAGCTGGAAGCAGTTAGGCTTTTTACCTAAACTATTCTGCTTGTTTGTATATAATACCGTTACATTTTTCAACTTCAGATCAGAGTATTGTGTTTCTCTGTGTCACAGCTCCTCTGATCAGTAATCAGTTAAGCTTTATGACTGAGAATATTTGCTATTATTCAATTTGTTTATATGTACAGCCATTATGTTATTAGGATCAGAGTGTAGTATCTGCTTGATCCCTAGTCTTTTTTGTCTGGAGTCAAGGTTTCTGGTCAAGAATTTATGCTATTGTTCTGCTTATTTTTGTGTATGACCATTATGCTTTTCTACATAAGATCAAAGTGTAGTATCTGCCTAATCTGTGAGTATTTGAGTTTGAATCAATTATGCTTTCTGGCTAAGAATGTATACTATTATTCTGCTTGTTTGTATGTATGGTTATTATTCACTCCAATCAATCAACCCCCCCTAGTTTAAATCACTTACACTTTCTGGCTGAGAAATATACATAATATTAAGCAGGAAGGGTGAGGAAGCAAGAAATCTCGCAAAAGTGCAGAAAAAAAAAAACACAGAGTAAAAGAAAATTGTCCAGATTCTATATCCTATTTTAAACACACACAGAGTTTTTAAGAAATTTGGAAATAGAAAGTGTTTCATTGAAACTCTATTTTATTACACGTTTCACCTTTCTAGGCTTCATCAGATCCAAAAACAAAAGAAAGAAATATGTGCATTTGTAAACTGTAAAATATATCTGTATACATGTTGGACATTTGTTTTTGAGATTGTCTTGATATGAAACGTTGCAAAAACTGAAAACAATCTGAATTAAAGTATTTTTCATATGAAAACAGAGTTTGCTTTATGCATGAAAATTATGTATATACACACACACACACATACATACATATATATATATATATATATATATATATATATATATATCAAGTATAGGATTGATGTAGACGAAATAAATTCCAATAACCAAAAATACTATTTTATATATATATATGTATATATATATCTCCAACGAAATAAATTCCAATAACCAAAAATACTATTTTATATATATATATATATATATATATCTCCAACGAAATAAATTCCAATAACCAAAAATACTATTTTATATATATATATATATATATCTCCAACGAAATAAATTCCAATAACCAAAAATACTATTTTATATATATATGTATATATATATATCTCCAACGAAATAAATTCCATTAACCAAAAATACTATTTTATATATATATGTATATATATATATCTCCAACGAAATAAATTCCAATAACCAAAAATACTATTCTTAAAAGAGTGCTCAATACAGAGTAGAGCAAATATTATTTATTCCAAAATTATAACATAAGCATATCATAGCATCACTACAAAAATAACCATTTTGTTTCAACACTTGTCGTGTCTTCTCAAGTGATGGTGTTGAATATATATTTGCACAAGTTTGGAGAATGGGTTGGCTGAAATATTGTGGGCTCAATTTAAATGACAAAACACAAGTTCAATCCTTGGAAAAGATTCTGGCTTATTATTTTTTTATTCCATCATATTTTATTTCATAATTGTTATTTTTTAAAATTTTTTTTTGTTAATTCATTTCATTAATTATGTTCCCTGAATTTAAATTTAATTTTTTGAAAAAAAGAAAAAAAATGCACTCGGAGAAATTTTCTTAAGTAAAATATTATTTATATTTTCACTAACTTCAACTTTGAGCAAAACAAAACTTTTTATATGCCTCAATCCTCTTAGATTTTCTTAGTTTTAAAGATTGCAAGTGATGCTTATGCATATTAGCTCTCACTTTCTCTCCCCCTCTCCTGTGACAAGACTACATCAAAACAATTTAGCATAGGACAAGGTTCAGGGAAATTTGGTTTCATTCCTGTTTCATTATTATTTTTGTTTTTTTATATTAGACATAAACAAAAAAACTGTCAAATCAAGTTCTCAGCTGCTAATTTAGCAAGTAGCCATATTGGATCCTATTTTAATTAATTATTTCTTTTTATTTTTTTTTTTTTTTTGCTAGAGTCCGCTACCAAGATCAAAGGTTCTAAATTTCTCCCTTAGGGTAACTGACTTCCATCCCCACCCTCTGCAAATTCTCACAAGCCAAAATCAAACCATTGCAACAGCAGAAGTCTGGCATATCTCCAGAATTCTACCATAATCTCTCCGTTCCTTCTTTCTTGCATGGCTGGCGTTCTCTGCACCTACATGGCAAATCGTGCCTCTCTCCGCTTCCAGGTGACCAGTTCTATGCATTAATAATATTCCAGGTTTCTGCTGGTTAAGATCAAGTTTAACCAGGCGGAGAAACTAGTACGTATCATTGAGTTGGCATATCACAAGTTGTATAATTTACCCTGACAGCATTGAAGATTGTGTACCAAAAAGGGAACGGCTCACCTGATTATCTATCTGACTGGTGACCATAAGGTCTGTTGTTCAATGCCTCATTCTAGCAGGTAGGCTGTATAAGACTGTAGGCCATGAGGATTATTTTCAGAGATAAGGCTGAACAGACTTAGAATTTTTTTTTTTTAAATTCAGTTCTTAGAACAGCAAGAATATTATGAAGTTTGGGGTTAAATTCTGATAACAATTCAGTACTATTTGTTTCTAATGAAGGCATATTTAGCTACGCCAATGTACCTTTTGGATTTTAGTATGATATTTTCCATCCTCTATTAAAAGACTTACAATCTTACATATCTATAAATCTACCATTCATCCATGCTTTAAATATTGCTGCCACATATGGTCTGGTGCTCATGCTGTATATTTAGAGTACCTTGATAAAATCTAAAGAATCAGCAATATTATTGGTTCCAACCTGGCATCTTGGCTTCAGCCAATTTCTCACCACCATAAAGTTGCCTCTCTGTGCCTTTTCTATAAATACTTTCATGATAATCGTTCAGATAAACTCTTCACTGTGGTACTTTATGAATTTAAGTGCGGCACTAGACTGGCATTTAGGTCGCATCAATTTACAGTTAAGTTGGCTAGATGTGACTGTAAGTTCTATGCTAACAGTTTCTTTTCTCACTTGTGGAACTCTCTTCCAGCTCCATACTTTCCAGCCAATTTTAATCTTCAATAATTTAAATGCAATGTCAATCATTATCTAATGTCTTCCTGATTACTCTTCTATTGTTCTCGCTCCTTAAAAGTGTTTCTGTTTACTAATTCTTTCACACTCAGTAACCCCTTATGTCTTAGTGGCTTTACTGCCTTTTTTAGGGGTGAACTTGATTAAAATTAAAATATATATATATATATATATATATATATATATATATATGTGCTATTTGCAGCTCATCTCCAGTCACTTTCCCACTGATGTAAGATTGCCTCGCTATGTCTTTTCTATAAATACTTTCATGGTATTTTTCTCTCCAGAATCTATTTTACATATCTATAAGTCTACCATTCATCCATGCTTTAAATATTGCTGCTACATATGGTCTGGTGCTCGTGCTGTATATTTAGAGTACCTTGATAAAATCTAAAGAAGAATCAGCAATATTATTGATCCTGACCTGGTATCTTGGCTTCAGCCAATTTCTCATTACCATAAAGTTGCCTCTCTGTTCCTTTTCTATAAATACTTTCATGATAATCGTTTGGATTAACTCTTCATACTTTCATAATGTTTTCTTTTTGTTTGGAGTTAACTATTTACCCTTAACAGGTGCTCCCCCCTCCACCACCACCTTCCCCGGGCAGGGTTGACCTGGGAACAACAGTAATTAAAAAGTGGTTCCACACTCTTTAAATCCTCCAATCTCCTGATCAGAGACCTTGCTGCCAGATTTGCATCTTGGGATATCCCTTTTGCTTACAGCCATACATTGTGCCTTCTTACAATTGATAGTTAGTCCTTTATTCTTGCTTGCTTTCCTTCTGTAGGAGTTCCTGCAGTTTACTTTTTATGTCTGCTGTCAACTTTAGGCATCTGCATATCTAACGTTGTTATGGTTGTAGCTGCCAATAATAAATCCTATGCAGGCCACTAATTCTTTCCGAATTGCCTCACTGTATATGTTGAATAAGTCCGGCTAATGTAAAGTGTTTGGTTTAAAACCAAAAAAAGTTTAATAAAAAGAAATCACTTCCTTTCATTGGTTTTTACATTCAACAGAACCTGTATAAAAGAAAATTTTCTATATAAATATACAGGGTGTCCAAAAAAATTGACGTCATTTCGCACACCAATAATTTTGTCAATTCTTGTTGAAATAACGTCAAATTTTCACAGAATGTATAGATTTTATATTTAATGGAAGAGGACAGTACATGCTTATCTCAAGGAGAATCTACCAAAAGAGATAGATAAGTCAAGGTGGAGATGAAGAGAGTTTTCTGATGAAATGGCCGCCGCAGTCACCAGACCTGTCCCCGTGTGATTTCTTTTTATAGAGATATGTGAAGGGACTAGTCTATGTACCCACCCCCTTCTTCCTGGTAGCATTGATGAACTTGAGCAGAGAATCACTTCCGCACTGGATAATGTTACCGGAGAAATGCTACAACGTGTTTGGCAAGAACTTAACTACCAACCTGACGTGTGCCGTGTCACAGGCAGTGCACATGTTGAACACTTATGAAATTAGTCCCATAATAAACTTATGATGTCCAAAAACTAAACTGTTCAATTTCATTGAGTTGGACTTAGTAGTTTTCAAGATAATTGCTTTTAAAATGATGTCAAATTTTCGGGGACATATATTTTGTTGCTATGTCTGTGTATTGTTTAATTTATTGTAATGTACTTGTCATCTCTGATGATGGCTTATGTAAGCTGAAAGGTTAGATAGGATTAAAAAACATGTATCAATATGGTGATTTTCTTTTGTCTTTCAATGATAATGTTATTAAGCTTATCAGACGATATGAAAGGAATTTGCTTAAAATAGACAAAACTTGTCTATATTATTTAATGAAACATGCATATTTATATATATATATATAAAAGAAAGAGACAACCTTAAGATTCCATGACTATAAATTATAGTCATGGAACCTTAAGGTTGTCTCTTTCTTAATTATTTAATTAATATTTGCTCTGGATTACATCCTCTTTGGAATTATCCACACAGATTACCATACCCTTCATTACCTTATATATATATATATATATATATATATATATATACACACACAAGTATATAATTGGTGTATACGGAACGAATTCCAATAACCAACAATTACTATTCTTAAAAGAGTGCTCAATACAAAGATAAGACACCGGGAGTGGTGAAACAAAATGGCTATTTTTGTAGTGATTTTATAACATGTTTATGTTATAATTTTTTAAATAAATATATATATATATATATATATATATATGTATGTTATTTTTTTTATATGAACACATATACAAAAAGAAAATTTTTATGCCGTAAATTTTGTTTTAAAAATCAATTCAGTAATTCAGTCTAAGGAAGGTGATAATGCCACTAAGATGCAAGAGGCTATTAAGAGTGAAAGAGAATGAAAAAGCCTAAGTAACTGGAAACTGAATCCTAAAAAGGAAACCATAAGATGTGCTATATTTATGGGATAAAGTGCTCAATATCAGAGATAGAGCATATATAAATATAAAAGTGAACATTCAAGTCAACATTCAGAGGTGACAGGCTGTTTCATGATGGCGCAATTGTCAGGTGGTTTGACGATTGTGTCTAGCATGAAACAGCCTGTTGACTTCAGTGTTTTATATATGTTTGTGTGTGTGTTTACACAAATTTATTTTGTATTTAGAAATATTTTATACAGGGTATATTTTTGTTGTGTCAGGGTGTTTTTAAACAAAGAAACAATTTCCATTTTACATATTCTTAATTTAGGTGAAATAAAAATTGATCTTCACAAACTTATCAATAAGCTTGAATGCATTGATCATAAAAAAATCAAATTTTATAAAAAATTGTTCTGAAATAAGACATTGGGTAAAATAAAAATTGATCTGGCAAGTGATTAAGGAAGATAACTGCAATTCACAAACTTGATCAATAGCTAAGCTTGAACACACTGAGCAATATCTTGTTTGCGGTTAAAAGGTTTAACCATATCCTCTCTGTTTTTCAATCTTCTGTTAAAGCAATTATGTTTCCTATTTCATCAAATAAGTTTTCATTTTTCTCTTTATTGTTTTAAATTCAATGTGATATTGTTGTTTTTCTTTTTGGGCATGAAACAGAAAAAAATCTTTAATCTTTGTTTGTTTTAACGTTTCTTTTAATGTTGCCTTCCTTTGATGTTTCTTTTCCTCTTTTTATACCCATCCTGGGTATGACAAATAAACTACGTCCGCATCCTGGGTAAGACGATAAACTATGTCCAGCAGCATAGCCACTGATCAGGAGTCTTTGAGAAACGTGGAACCACCTCTTAATTGCTGGTGTTCCCAGGTTCACCTTGACCCAGGGTGGTAGCACCTGTCAGGCTCCCAACAATGGGGAAATAGTTGACCCCCAAACTGAGGTCAAACTACTATGAAAGTGTAAAAATAGTTTTTAATACCACAAATACTTTGCAAAGATTTATGACAGCAATACATTTTTGAAAAAAAATATTACAGCAATAAAAATCTTGTTAGCATTAAATAACCCATTAAGGTTGTTATGCCACAGAACAAAATAAACCAAACCTGATCTACAAACTTATTTCTTACAAAAAAATACATATTCTATTCATAAGAACCTATCCTAAAAATCTTGCCTGCATTAAATAACCCATTGACGTTGATATGCTGTAAAACAAAACAAATGAAACCAAACCTCTTTTTAAACATAAAAAAAAACAAAATAAGATTCATGAAATTTGATAGCATAATTATAAGTAATTTATCAATTAAAGTTTTCTTTTGCTACTGAACTTCAGTGCTCATGTCCTATATATATATATATATATAAAGATTTAATAAACTATATATATATATATAAAAAGATTTAATAAATTATATATATATATATATATATATATATAAAGATTTAATAAACTATATATATATATATATATATATATATATATATATATAAAAAAAGATTTAATAAACTATATATATATATATATATATATATATATATATAAAAAAGATTTAATAAACTATATATATATATATATAAAAAAAAATTTAAAACTATATATATATATATATATATATATAAATTAATTGATTTCAAATATGTTTTTTATAAATCAATTAATTTATAATATTAATTCTCTGTAAATTTATATTGAGCACTATTTTGTAAAAATAAAAATATCTATAAGTACAATCGGATTATATATCTTACTGTTCTTTTTTTTTATTTATATATATATATATATATATTTATATATATATATATATATAGTGCCCAATATTAAAATCATATTACAACAAATAGAGTGTTAGTGATATGAAAAAGATTACTTTTTAAATATCAATTTTTATTCTGACATTGATGTTTCTTAGTAACATTTCCACTCATCAGGGGTAGTGAGGGATTTTGAACAGTTTTTCTAATTTATTTTTCACTTGTTATTTTCAAAGTGAAAAAATATTGGAAATATCATTAGGATAAAAATTGATTATTTTAAAAGTTAATCTTTTTCATATCACTAACACTCTATTTGTAATATGATTTTAATATTGAGCACTATATATAAAAAATATCTTAAAATTTCTTAAATATTTAATATATATATATATATATATATATATATATATATATATATATATTTTTTTAAAAAAAACAGACCATTTTAAGGTTCCATTATAATAATTTATTTCACCAGAGCCCTTTTAAGGGATGCTGGATCATCAGATAACACTTCCAAAAATGAAATGAAAGATGAAATGAAAATTCACACTTTTGATGGGTAGTATCAAGTTTATGTAATTTAACAGAGAGGGTAGCGAGGAGTGGTGGGAGAGACATGGTTGAGTTTAGAGAGGGTTTATTTTAATATTTCTTTCAATCATACTTAATATTGGGGGAGGAGGGACCAGACCTTGACCTATTTAAATGGTTAACTTACCGGAAGTGATATATTGAAATGGTAGGGGGAAGAGAGAAAAAGAAAAAAAGAAAGAAAGGGGGAAGTAAAGAGAAAGAAGCTGTAATTAGGTTTTTAGTAGGAAGAAGGGGGTGGATATTTTTAGCAATTTATGTAAAAAAAAAAATAGATTTTAATGTTTGATAATAATTTAAATGTTCAAAAAAAAACACACACAAAGAAATTTGATTCTTGCTAGCAATTTAAATATTTAACTCTTTTACAAGAAACTTAGGGATTTAATATAACTTAAATACTGTATTTATTAACACATTCATAGAGAACATATTAAAAGAATTTTTTAAAATATAACAGTTTACTGATAGTAATCTTTTAATATTGTAAATGACTGTTAAGGTAACATCTATATATATATATATATATATATATATATATATATATATATATACACCAGTTCCATACATGCAACAAATATTTTCCTTTTTTTTTCTCTGAGAATTAGCTGGAATATTTAGGCTTCATGAATAGTAACCATCCTCAATGAATTAAGTTTTCAAAATTTAAATAGTTTTGGCTTCTAACACACTAGAAGAGACAAATTTTTATAATGCTTAGCATAGTCTGGTACAAGGCCAAGAGAAGACTATCTTAAGAGTAGGAATGATAAGATAAGTACAGTGGTACACGTATTTATAAAACTTAGTTCAGCATAAGGATAAGAGAAGGAACAAGAAAAAAGATTTTGAATTAGGAAAAGTGGCATGGAGATTTTTAAATTATAGTCTGGCACAAGGCAAAGAGGAGAAACAAGAAAATCAGTGTTAAATTGGGAAACATGGTATGGATGTTTACAAAGCTTTGTCAGGCACAAGGCTAAGAGGAGGTGGAAAACCGTAAAAGAAGAGTGCGCTCTCAAGTAGAGAGAGCTGGCTTCCATGATTGCTTTGGAAAACAGTATCTAAAAACCTTGCTTTTTCCTGGGATAGAACACTGTCTCCTGGCATATGGAATATTTGTGTTAGATGTTTGGAAATTTCAGCACAGTTTAAACACAAGTCAAAATAAGAATTAAGGAAGGTTGTGTTGAGCTGGTCTGTCAGCGCAGGGTGTGGGGTTTGGAAGAGTGTGGATTTAGGAGTTTCCCCATCACATGACTGTTTTAATGTTAGGAGCGTACTTTTGTCAATATGGATAATGTCCTGTTTTGTCATCCATATTTCGGCTATTCCATGAGGCACTTAAAACAGGCTTTTATCACATTTGGTTGAGGAAAGCAGACTTAGTGCATGCTTAATCTTTGAAGTAATTTTTCACTATATTTTAAATCAAAATATTTTTTCAAAATCCAGTTAAGTACTCACTAAATTAGTTATCGTAGTATTTCTATAATGGCTGCTTTATTTTTGGGTCAAAGCCCATTTCTATAACAGCTACTTTATTTTGGGGTCAAAGCCTATTTCTGTAACGGCTACTTTATTTTTAGCAGATTTTTAATTATTAGGTTTAAATTTTTCTGTCAACAAACATCAATCATGATATAATTGAAATTAATTTTGGATGAGAAAGCTGGTATTAAAGTTGACTCTTGACCTTACTATTAATTTGGCTGTATAAATATATAATTATATATAACATAAAAATAAAAAATAAAAATTTTTTTTTATTTCAAAATCCAATTAAGTATTCACTAAATTAGTTATCATCAAATTGTTTCTGTAATAGCTACTTTATTTTTGGAAATTTTTTTTAATAACAGAAATGAAATTTTCAGTTGGCAGACATCAATCATAGCATAATTGAAGTTAATTTCGGATGACAAAAATTTACATTAATAACAGTGTAAAACTTCCTTTAAGTACACAATTTGTTTTAATGAATAACTGCTATTTGCTTGCAAATAAAACCAAAATTAAAACCTCAAAAAAGATCTTTAAATTATTGCAATATGTTCCCAGATTTTTATAAAAAAGAAAGTTCATGATCATTGCTACAATGTGAAAGTTTTTGGGATGTACCAAGTTAAAAGAAGCAACATATTTTTGGGGATTATGTATGCTAAATATGAAAGGTTTATTTGGTCTACAATGAACAGTGATATAACAAAAAAATTGTGTTATTTATGTTTTGCAATACAAAGAAACAGATACTGGTTTTATATATAGACTAGCGGTATAACCTGTCTTTGACTGGGTCTTTCATTACTGGGAATTTTTGCCATTCAGTTGGAGCAGTTTAAGTTTAAAGTCAGCCCACCCGAAAATCAATATTAGTAACATCATTTCAGTGCAACTAAGGCACATTCCTAAAAGGGGGGGGGTAACAATTTGAATGGGGGGTCCTGAAAAGAGAACTATATAATAATAAATGATATTATTGTACTAATTTAAGTTATTTATTTTTATTAAAGTTTTTATGAAAAATATATATCCAAGAACAGATAGTAAATAGTAAAACATTGCTGAGAGTTATAATGGACAGGAAGTAGTGGAGAGCCATTGTTGCCAACAATTTGGACTCAAAACCAGCACTGAAGAATTATCAATCAAACAAAAGATATTTCATTGAAATTAGATGAAACTGTGAAAACGCATAAACAACATCCGATCACAGACACACATTTTGAGAATTATAGATTAAAAGAAACTTCTGATTGGCAGCAAGGTGAAGAATTAAGTAGATTGGATTAGCTGAAAATTTGTGGGGAGGATAGAACCATGAAGTTGCTTAAAAGATTCTGAAGATAGAATAAAATAGTAAATAGAAATATGGATTGGTTGGTTGTACAAGATGTCAATTCTAGCTTCATACAGTTTTTTTCTTTTTCTTACGTCTTTCATTTAAATCTATAAACATTGGTTTATATATTCAAATTGAAGAAGTTGGGGATTGGTAAATATTAGTTGTCTATATTTGAGTCTATAGTATGGCCAAGTGGTTAGAATGTTTGCATTCTGACCATGAGACCCAGGTTCGAATCACACCATGGTTAATTTGAAGACTTCCTGATATTATCAGACTGGAGGTTAAATCCCAGCATGCAGTACCTTTGGAAAAGTGCCTACAATAGATTGTGACTACAGCTAGCATGAAGTCACAAGTCATCGTGGCCCGAGGGATTGAGCGTGCTAGCCTTGTTCAAATTGTTGATCACGCTAGATAACACACTCTTTCCCAGAAAGTGTAACTAAGAACTAACATAGTTGCAGTATAAACCACAGGTCGGCTCTGTGGGTGTTGAATAAACACAAATGCGCATGAGCCAGCATCTGCAATAAGGATTGGCTAGCCGCCCTAGTAGACGAGTATCCTCAAATATGAAATATAAATATATAAATGCTATAGTATTTACTTGGTTCAGGGATAGGTAAATGTTGCTCATTTATATTTGAGTCTATAAGTATTTATTTGGTTCAGGTGGGGAGGATAGATAAATAGTGATCATTTATATCTGAATTTAGAGTCATTTACTTGGGAGATGGTCTGTTCTGAGGGGTAAAGGGATCTTAACCCCACTCCTCTGCAAGGAATGTAGCTGGTGTATTCTCGGACCTGCAAGGAGTATTGAAGCTAATAACAAAAATTAAAAAAGAAAGTATTTTATATTTTAGCACATTCACCAACATTATTGCTGGTTTGTGCTGATCCTATTTGGGGGGAAACATATGATCGAGTGATATGTTTTTTTATGATTTATCAACCCTTTGTGAGTTATTTAAAGCCAGAACATATTTCAGATTGTAGGAGGATACTTACGGTATCCAGTGTTTCCAAGTGGTCCCCCATTTAATATGAACCACCCTTAACTTCACTGATTAAACAGGTACTTGTGATATCCACAGGATTTGACCATGTGTCGGTAATATAAGAAATTACAATTTACTGGGAATAATTGGTTAAAACGATGCTGATGACAATTTCTTTTGGGTGCCCTTCTTTGCAATCAGACTATAAGTTAAATGGTGCCCCTGACACAAAATATAATAAAAATACATAAAAAAAAACAGTTTGTATTGTATGCTGTTATACGAGGGCCAGCCAGATAGTTTACAGGCAGACCAAGATATAAATGCAAGTATACAAGCTGTTACAACTATGCAGTATTTTCAATTCCTGTTGAGTCAGACATACTGGATTAGTTTTTATTGGTTGCCTATTGTAACATGATAGCAAGTTGTGACCGAAGACTAATTTGCTAGTGTAGGGAATTTGATTCTCACCAGGACTCCACTAATGTGGTTTTGTGCCAGACTATGCTCAGTAGTAACTATTTTTCCAGTGTTTGGTGGCATAAGTCAGTCCTTGGGCTGAGTAGTATAGACCGAGTGGAAACAAGACAAGCAGTAACTGAATAGGATGAAATAAGAACACGATATCTTGAGACATGGATCGCCGGATGAAAAGTATCCAGACTCCTGGATTAGAGAAAAAGTCCAGTTAAAACTTTCCTGTAGGTTATCTGAATTGAGAAACACCTGAAGAAGACTAGAAGATACAACCATTAAAACATTGCAATAATAAGATAGATGAGGATATTAGTCAGACTGTAAATAAGAAATTATCATGTTTAGAGCCCCACCCCACCCCCATTTTAGTAGAGCATATTGATAGAAAAAAAAATGATTTTAGTGTACATTACTTTTGTAATCACCAAAGTTAAGCAACATTGTCTGGTCATCACCTAGATGAGTGACCGCTTGCTGTAAACTTAGATGTGCAGGTGGTGTAATGGATAATAGCTCAGAATTGTTGTTCAGAGTTTCAATTCTAGTTGGGTTCGTTATATTCGTTAACATGCAAATATCCTTGAGAAATGTACAAATCCACCTCTTCTTTCCCCAGCTATGAGTTAATTAGTAAAACTTGTATCACCAAACCATTGTTATCTAAAAAAAAAAAAAACTTTAACAAACACAGATAAATGTGCCTGCAAAAAAAAAAAAAAAAACACAGTGTCAAAAGGTCAGTTTTTTCTATGAAACCCACTTTTTTTTTTTTTTTTTTTAACTTTTACTCTTCAGCAATGTTTATTTCTTTAAAAAGAGATGATTAGAATTGTAATAAAACCTAAACATATCAAAGTAAATTTTACATTTTCTTTTGAGAATTGATAACAAAAATAATAAACACTATTAAATTATTTATTTACACCATTTATTAATTATTTATTGGAATGGTTGGCAAAACATCAGTTAATTGCCAATTGATTCAAACTTTATAAAATGGTAAATAATAAAGATTTCATTATAGTTGGTTCACATATTTTAATAATTTAGTAAATGTTAATAAATTCATAAATAAAAAATTGTTTTCATATTTATTTCTTTACAAATTGGCAAATGCTAAATATTTCATTGCATTAGTTTTAATTGTATTAATTTTTTAAAATGTAAATATAAAATTATTCTTGTAAATAAACAATCTAATAAATAGTGTTTAATAATTTTTGTAAATTCTCAAGGACAAAAAAAATGTATAAATTCACTTTCATATGTTTCGGTTTAATTCAAATTCTAATAATCACTTTTTTAAACAATAAATCTTGCCAAAGAGTGAAGGTAGTTTAAAAAAAACAAAGCAGTGTCAATGACATGACATCTTATTGCAGGAATGGTTATCCATGTTTGCTAAAAATTCTTATGAATATTTTCTCACTTTAAATAACCTGCAAAGGGTTGATAAATCATAAAAAATGAATGAATCAATCAATGAAAATAAAGAAGGAAATTCCAATATAAATACAGCAGCCTTTTTCATTAGTCATTCTTCATTGGCCATTTAATATAACAAGCATATTTCTGTACAGCTTTAACATCATGTGCCTTTGGTTAGTGTTTTACCATTACTGGGATTTCCTTTCAGTTATAATAATTTCTTCAATTTCCAGCTGTTTTTTTAATGATCCCCTCCCAATGTCCAATTAAGGGGATAATGCCACTAACACGCAAGGGATAGTGGGAGTGAAAGTGAATGAAAAGATTTTTAGAAAGAACCGAAAACCCAATCCTAAACAGGAAACCAGTGATAAACCTCTACTCCTGTTCAAAAGACTAGAGAGGAGTTTGAACCGGACAATAGGCAAACCTATCTACTCCTATTGAGGGAATAAAAATAAATAAAATGTCAGAGTTTACGCAGAGACATTGGAAGTATAGAGTGGAATTTATAAGAGCCTGGAAACCCAATTCTAAACAGAAAACGAGGGATAAACCTCTACTCCTGTTCAAAAGACGATAGAGGAGTGTGAACAGGATGATAAGCAAACCTATCTACCCATTAAACAATGAAAGTCTGTTGAGATATATTCAGCTATGAATACAGTACTGGGAGGAATAAAAATCACAAAGAAACATTTGAAGTTTCTGGGACACATTATGAGGAAAGAGGGCTTGGGAAATGTAATACTCACAAGATATATTGAAGGGAGACGTAGAGGGAAATCAACATAATAAATTTGGGGAAAACTTTGGGAACAAAGAAGAACAGTAAAGAGTTAAATGTTGTTTTGAGCAACAAAATATAGGAAGTTGTGAAGAGCCATGATCATTTTATCAAATAAGGTAATTTGAATAAAACAATATAATGAGGTAAACACTTTGTCTCAAAAATAAATGTAGACCAGTGGTTTCCAAATTTTTTTTCCTCTAGGCTCATGCCTTACCAAATTTTATGTGATAAAAATTACATTTAAAAACAAAAAAAAAAGATTGACAGTTAAAGGGAGATAACCTCAATTTCAAAGTCAGGACATTATCATTGATAACTCTCTTCTCCAATTTGCAGAGCCTAGTTACTATATTCTTAAAACTTGCTATAATGCAAAAATATTACAATGATAAAATCGGTCAATAATTATTTATAGCTGTTTATACTGTGGCTCATGCATGCAATTAAAAGTGATCCAGAATAGTATTTTAAATTTTGAAATCATATTTATTTTTGGCATGAGAATTTTTTGGAACTGTTTCTAAATCTTTCATTGTCTTTTAATTACCCCATTTGGAAACCACTGACTTAGACCAAACTCAGATCACCCCAAAACCAAAGGGACTGTAGTGAGTCATCCAGAAACTAATTCATGAAAAAACAAATACCTAGAAAAGTAATTAAAAACATTTACATTTGAACGAATATCCTCATTTTTGTTGTTACTATCACAATGTTTCCACTGTCTTCAGATGTCTGCCGATCTGGGTAACCTTCAGGGAATTTCAAACTGAACACTTTATTTAGTCTCTGGGGAAAGGTTTTTCTCATCACACTGTCTATAGATGTCACGTTCTCTTTTTTTAGTATACTGCTCAGTTGTCGTTCACTCTTTTCCCCCAAAGCTTGTACTCCATGTTCCAGGAATTGAATTCACAATTACTATTATGGATCAGTAAAAATAATTTTGTTGGTTTGTTTAGTGGCATATCAACTATTTATGGGTCATTTAATGCTGAAATTTAATTTTCTTGTGAGCATTAATAATTTCTTTTACAAAAATGTATTGCTGGTATTTTTACTATAAAAATGTATTTTTATACATTTGTAGTGTTTTGATCCCAGTTTGGAGGTTAACTATTTGCCCATAGATGGGATCCTAACAGGTGCTACCACCCTGGGAACAACAGCAATTAAGAGTTGGTTTCACACTCCTCAAAACCTCCTGATCAGAGACCTTGATACCAAATATAGTTTATCATCATACCAAGGATGAAGTGAAATATAACTAGCAAAAACTGAGCAGTACTTGAAATGAGATTTAATTCAAATTTGTGGAACAAGAACAGTCTGCTTATCTAGATTTAATAAAGTGTTCAGTTTGAAATTTCTTGAAGAAAGATGAGGATATTAGTCTGAATATAACTGCTTGTCACAGAAATTCAGTTTAAAAAATTTTTTTAAAGAATCCAAGGCAGTCTTTTTCTATTGTGACAGTTAAAGTAATACGTTTTGTCTTGCAACCTAACAGATTGCTACTATTTTAACTCTTATACTGAAAGTGTCATTGATTGAGGTCTCATTGGAGATTGGCAAATATTGTCAATTGAAGATTTAATCTTGTTCCAAGGCTACAGACATCATTCAATTTTCAAGTCTAAATGACAAATTGGCAACTCTTGGATTCATGATGTTATGTCATTTCTTGCAAATAAAGCTTAAAGAACGAATAAAAAACAATGCTATATCTGCATGTATACCTTTTTGAAGAGTAAAAGACATAAAAAATGGTAAGAACTTGTTGCAAAGAGTACACAACTTCTCTGTGTGTGGAATACTTCAAGAGGTATCATACGGTTAAAAATTAAATTTAAGAACCTGACACTTATTTTTCTTTGTTCTTTATTTTTGTAATGTAAAAGAGTTTTAATATTGTTTTGTTTTTTTATAGTTTTTGTAGTTTTTGTATATTGTTATCAAAAAGTATAAAACTTTTGTAATACTTAGTCGTAAATTTCTACTCACCCTGACATACAGTAAATTACATCATTTTATGTACACCAATAGGTGTTATTAATACTGTTATTTTAGCTTTTGTATATAATTAATGTGAAGATAAGTTTAACACCTTCCCTTTAAAGGATATGCAGGTGATCTAAGAATAGTGGCTCAGTATGAGAAATTGGAGATCCGAGTTCAAATTTGTTATATTCACTTACATGCAAATACCCTTGGGAAATGTACAAATCAATCTCTTCCCCTCTGCTCCACTCTCTACAAAGCTATAAGTTAAATAGCAGAGCAGGGTGAGATTTTTAGCCTTGGCTGGCTGCCAGTCTAGGTGAAGGACAACTCTGAATTCAAAACCATATACAATCCTGGCAAAGAACATATGATGCAGCTAAGGAAACGAGTTTACAATGACTACAATCTCAACAGCAGTTGGCTTTGGTCCTTAACAAATAAATTTTCTCAATTTTTTCTTTTTTTTTTTTTAGTCATTTGACATGCATAATCTTGCAACCTTTTCCCACCATTTAAGTTTTGATTGATTGATTTGTTCTTTATGGGTTATCAACCTTTTGTAGGTTATTTAAAGCTAGAAAATATTTTTAGATTGTTAAAATTTTTTGAAGATAATAATGATATTACTGATATAAATGCTACTAATTAACCCATAGCTGGGGGGGAGGGAGAAGAGGTGGATTCATAACTTTCCCAGGGGTATTTGCATGTAAGTGAATATAATGGACCTAGTTGTAATTGGGACAGATCCCCAATTCAGTATAATGGACCTAGTTGAAATTGGGACAGATCCCCAATTCAGTATAATGGACCTAGTTGAAATTGGGACAGATCCCCAATTCAGAGTTGTTGTCAATTACACCACCTGCATGTCCAAGCTTACAGCACCTGGTATTCCCAAAATAGTCACCCATCTAGGTACTGACCAGGCTTCATATTGCTGATCCTACAGGAACCAGGGTTCAAACAAGATATCCATAAGCCCCCACCTTTTAAGGGTTAGGATTCCTACACAACAATTCCAAAATCAGATTTTTTTCTTTTTTTATCCTCCCCCCGCCCCAAAAGAATGAGACCTCTGTGATTAAACCCACTTTTCATTTGTTTCCAATTACCCTTCTGCCTCTAGCTAGTATCACTGTCGCTCAGTGTCCAAGTAATGATATGCAAAAGTCTCAGAATTCATTAGTCTACCCCCCCTCATACACACCCCTCCTACAATTCTTGATACCTTCCTTCTGCAATTTTTTCCTTTTCTTTTTTTTTTTAAATCCTTCTTTGTAATAATCTGGTTGGGAACAGCTGGAACACTCAGTCATCTGTTCTTCTTGCAGTAACTGCTCCCCAGGTGGCGCCCCTGTGCCTGTTGATTTGTGACATGATGACTATACGTACATTCACGGTGTATTTGTGTTAGACAAACATCACTCAATTTGTGACAAAGGGACTTCTCTGCTTGAAACTAAAGTCACCCAATCAGCTGACCGTCACGGCCACTATGATGACCTTCTTCTACTGCTACGACGACCACTACCATGAAAACTATGATGACAACTACTGCTACTACCACTACGATTATGAGGAAGACGACGCCATCACGATAATGGCAACAGTTTGTGGGGGTGGTGGTTGAGACTTTCAGTTCGTCACCTACTTTGTGTTGTATAGGTTCCTATCCATTAAGTCAATTTTAAGATTATTAGCAGACCTGTGCAGATAAGGAAAACAAGACAATTTAAGAAAACAAAAAAAAAAAAATTTTTAAATAATTGGAAAGATATGGAATTAAACCATTTTAAAGACATCAAAATGGGGAGAGAGAGAAAAAAAAATTTCCCCCAAAAATTTTAAAAAAAAAAAATCTCATTTTATACACTGCTGAAAAAGAAAAACAAATTTGTTTATAAAAAAAAAAAAAAAAAAAAAAAAAAATCTGACAGTATTGGTGATGATGATAGTCATTTTGTGGGAAAGTGTTCGTCAAAAATGGGGCAGGAAAGATGAAAAATTAAATTTAAAGGAATACAAAAAAAAAAAAAAAGAAAAAATTAGGGGATACATGGATATTTCCTTGTCAGTTTTTCTTGTTTAGATATTTTGAAAAATTTTCACAAGTCCTGACTTGAAAATAAATTCCTGAACAATGAATGACATATATACATAATATTTTTTTCTTCTTCTACCCATAATAAATGAAAGTGAAGAATGACATTTTTATAATAAAAAAAAAAAAAAAAGTGGTAAAGAAGAAAGTGAAAGATATATTAAAAAAAAATCAAGAAGAAACACCTCCCCCACAAAAAAAAAAAAAAAATCAGAAAAAAAAAAAAAATACAAACATTCACACCTTACAAATTATAAATGAAAACAAACAAACAAACAAAAAAAAAAACATTGGAAATGTCAGCGCTTTCTATGGAGAACTCTTACAAAAAATGGTAAAAAACACGATCATCATTTTAAAAAAAATGTCTTAAAATGTTGCTGTTTGCGAAAGACAATCAATTTCACTGAAACATTTTTACTGTGAAAAAAAAAAAAAAAAAAAGAAAAAATTCCCAAGAACTTGGTCCCTATCTCCAGTTTTTGCAAGAATTATTAAAAAAAAAACAAAAAAAAAAACAAAAAAAAACAAAACAAAAAAACAAAGGAGACAAAAATGGTCAAATATTGTAGGTATTATTTTCAAACCAAATGGAAAATATTGGAAGCCAAATCAGATCTGTTTCTTTCTTTGTGTATTTTTTTTTTGTTGTTGTTGTTTTTTTTTTTAATAATTTTTATTTCACATTTTTCTTCCCTTTTTTTGTTTTTTTTCTTTATCATAAAATGAACACAACATGGCATTATTTATACCATTCGTCCTGATTCAACTTTGAAAAAAAAAATTTTCACTGATAAAGAACATTTGAACTTGTCAGTCTTTAAAAGAAACTTTATTTTTTTTTGCTTACGATGCTTGAAGTCTATAAATATTACATATATGATAGAATTATTTAAGACCTAAATTACACTTCCCTGAATACAAAGGAATTAATATTATTTTCAACACTTAGTGAAGTGCATGATTTAAGAAAAGAAAAGGCACTGTATTTAACAAAGTTGAACAATATTTTGACAGCATGTCCGTCTTATTCAGATTATGTTTAAAAATTGCATATAAGTATAAAATACAAGTATAAAAAATCTACATCAGATTACAAGTCTTTTTACACATGTTTGTCTTGAGAAAAATGTTAGGACTGGTAACCAACATGTAAAAATGAATGAAATTATTATTATTAATACTGTTGTAACCTAGAAAAGGTTACAGAATAGAATAATCAAATGAAGATTGGTAATGAATGTTAATACTTAGGATAAGAACAACACATATAAGATTTGCCAGTGGCGCATAGAAGTAGTCAACTGCTAAAAGTGAGTCAAGTGAATTCCACAATGAATCTCCAACTGCAGACCAACATACAGTATTTACTACTGTATTTATGTGAATGGGGACATACCCATTATCAACCATAGGTATGCTACAACAAATACAATTCCAGAGTTTTGCTATTTGAATCTTAATTCTTAAGTTAGTGATTGAATAAGCTCCTTGCTAGATCTACAACATCACTGTGGAAATTTCCCTATTGTTAAATAACTTCAGCAGAACATTGCAATAACAATCATGAATATGAATGCAGATCAATATGTAAAGAAGTAAGAGGGTACAAATGAAAAGACTTGAAATTGACAAGTTTTGCAATTTCACATGAGAGTGTTATCACCTCTTCTATTTTTCTTTTTCTCACTAAAACCAAACAGCCTCGCTGATATGTCTTTTCTGTTTTTTCCTTGTGATCAAAAAAGAATAGTTCATTATTTAAGTGGTATTAGCAGGATGTAATGTATATGTTAAGTAACTATGGAATAAATTGAAAAGGTAGTAGTAATAATAATAAAATGTTTCATCTAAAAGAATTAATAAAAATAGCAATTTTTGAAAGCCTTGGTTTTTTAAAATATTTGGTTTGGCAGTTAATTAAAAAAGAACGACTAAAACATGGAAAAGTGAAATTTATATGCAAATAAGGTTTTGATTTTTTTTTTTTTTTTCATTTTGGTCCAGATTGAAGTTTTCATAGAAATCATTCCAACACATAGCACACACACATGTGAGTGTGTGTGTGTGTGAATAAAGACAAAAGGTAAACTTATCTTAGCCGATGTGTTTCATCCTCTGAGGGACTTTATCAAGGCAAATGTAAGGATTTTATTTTGTGACAAGTATTTATATACAAAATATACACAAAATAAAATAATTTACATTGATAAAGTCCCTCAGAGGACAAAACATATTGGCTAAGGTAAGTTTTCCTTTTGTCGTTATTCACATTGACCTTTTACAGATATACTCCATCTGAAATGTTTTTATATATATATATATATATATATACACTAAAAGATGTGAGTATCTACAGGACATACCAAAGGGTGTTGAAAAATTCCAAGGCTGGTCCACTTCTAAGAAATCAGTATTTTGGCATTTGATATTAGGAAGTGAGCAGGCCCAGAACTTTTCAGCACTTCTTCTTGCACACACCAATATGTGAGAGTGGTGGGTACTGAAAAGTTCTTTGTTTGACCCACTTCCGAAAATCAGCATTCCGTTGTTTGGCTACTTAAAGACTAATTTAGGGAAATGTGTCAGGCTGAGAACTTTTTATCACTCTCCCCCATACATATCTCTTTAGGTATGTTAATGTTTTGTCTATGCATTAAGCATAAATGAACAAGAATTGTTTTTTTTTTTTTTTTTTTTTAAATAAAGTAAATAAAAAATAAAAATAAATCACCCTTTCATTTATTCTTAAATTTTATATGCATTCTTATGAAATCAGATTTTTTTTGATTTTTTTGCTTTCCAATAAATTGGATTTTTTTTTTCTACTGAATCCTCTCAGAACCCATTCTGTCTTATAATATGAGTTTTTGTTGGACCTTTCATTGGACAAACTAAATCGAATCCCCTTTTTGGCAAGCAGAATTCTTGCAGGCTCAGTAGTAGCCTCATCTCAAAAAGTACTCACCTCTGCCAATCAAGCTTGGATGTTTTGGCATTGATCTTGCCCATCTAATCAGTGTGATTGATTCAGGATTTGCCAGTGGCTGCTATTGTCAACCATCCATAAAGCCAATCCGACCTTTGACGGAACTTGAAAGGGAGGTGGGGTTGTCATGGTCGGATCCTGGTCAATAAAGATGAAAATAAGCTGCTGTTGCTACAAGATTCTCTGGTATCAACATATATATCAAAGTGTAGGAGAACAAACAGTAGGATTACAGTGTTCACAACATTAATTTAAAAATAGTGCTCAATACACCACCTGATGAGACGTCTAAAAAAGGTTTTCCCCTTTTTTGATGTTGAAACAAAGATTTACCATTTTGTAGTGGATATGTACATGTTCTAATGTAACACTGCATAAGATAAATATATATATATATATTTAATAAATTAAGGAATGTTCAAGTGACTTTTCTTAATTATAATTCTGTTTAATAAATTATCTACTCAGCATGTTTTTTGGTAGAAGTTCTAACCTGAAAAAACAAATTTTTGATAGTTGTATTAATAATATATATATATATATATATATATATATAGAATAATATTGTGTAAAAAGTGATGTATTTTGTCATTTAGGACTAAATTTGGTCTGGTGAACTCCTAAAGGATGAAATCTGTCACAAGAAAACTTTTTTCACTTTGTCATACATTTTTATATATATATATATATATATATATATATATATATATATATGAAAAAACCAAACCCTGTTAAATGGAATCAACAGACAACTTGCTAAAACTTCCTTAAACAAGATAAAATCTCGAAGGGCAGCAATAAGAAAAAAACACCAACCCCTACTCAGTAAAGCACTCAATGTCTAGATAACCTAAACAGCAAAAAATGCTTGACAAAATTAATTCCTATGAAAGGATGGCCCTAGTCATAACCAGAGTTTTATGCTCACGCAATATTCAGTCGACCACTTTTATATAACCTATGAACAGAAATTGCACAGCCTAATGGGGGAAAACTAAAAAAAAAAAGAAAATTCTAAATATTTTTAATCAGATTAACATCAGCCAAATCAAGGGTATGTGTTTGGGTTTTTTTTTTTTTCTTTCAATTGTTTGATCTTCTTGTGATGATGTGGAAAATATAGTATCACTCTTTTTAGGTTTGCTTTTATTTAACTTCCTATTATGGTTTCATTATGTTGGTGCATCCACCATCTTTTGAGGCCCAATTCTGTAGTTGCTGGCTTTGAAGTCACTTTCTAGATCAACCCTTGGAGCTCCTAGGATTTTTTATGTTTTCAGGTGACACCATTTACAAAGCTTACTTTGGTATCAATTAGGATGAACCCAGTATATACTAAGGTCTTCACAGATCAACTCTTCTTAACTCAAGTTTTCTAATGAATATTATATTGCATTCAAACCTCTGGTGTTTCCTCATGTGATAATATGCTGCATTATTTTAAGTAATTTTTACAAGGTGGTAATATTTATGTTTTCCTATGTCTACTGATTAGGTTATCACATGTATGCTAATTCTTTCAGTTTTCTTATCTTCCATTTGAGTATACTTGTCTGAATGGAAAGGCTTATAATAATAATAATTCCTCAGCTGAATGTTAAAAAAAAAAGAATAGAAAAATATTTCTGCTCCAGAAATTTATTCATTTGCTTTTTGATCCCTAGCTTACCTTTTCACAAATGGTCATTAAAATTCATTGGACATTTTTTTGAAACAGCAGTTGTGATTTCAGCCATGATTGTCTGTCTTTGCACATTAACTTTACCAGACTAAAATGAAACAAGGAAATATTTTAATTGGCAAGTTTCTAAGTTTTATTAAGTGACCATATAGAATTTGGCTAAAAGTAATGAAATTTTAATTGAAAATTTTTTTTAATTGAGTTAATTAAACATTAATTCATTTTTTAATCAAATTAATATTTTAATTGGTAAGTTTCTAATTTTTATTAAGTGATCAGATAGAATTTGGCTAACAGTAAAAAAAAATTAATTAAATTTAAAAGTTTTAACTAGAATTGTTGAAATTGAGTGGGTACACATTTGTAAATAAACAGAGATGTCTACTCAAACAGTGAAATTAGTATCTACCTACCTAGAGCATTGAAAGTCTTATCAAAGAAAACATATCTCTTGTCAGGGATTGAATCGGTCTTCTTTGCTGGGAATCCACGAATGTAAGTTCAGTCCCTGCCTGGAGGTATATTTCCTTTAATAAGACTCTTGATGCACTAGGCCTGTTGAATATTAATTTCACTGTTTGTAAATAATGCACAAATGTTAGTTCAAACATGAGTACCCATTAAAATAATTTACATGGTAGCAAGAAATATAGTTGGATTAAAAAAATTTGTTAATTGCATAAATTAAAAGAAATGAGTCAGGAAATTTAATGACAAAGAGGAAAACAAAATTTGGGGTGACATGTTTCGTCCTTTAAGCTAATTTTTTTGTTGATGGAATTATATATATATATATATATATATATATATATACACAGGAGACATGGTGGAGTAATGGATATTGGCTTGGATTGAGGAATCGTAGAGCCGAGTTGGAATTCCAGTTAAATCCATTACATTCACTTACATGCTAATACCCTTGGGAAAGATGTGAATCCTCCCTCCAGCTATGGGTAAATAGCAGGACAGACTTGGTTCTATAGCCTTGGATGGCAACTGGTCTAGGAGAAGGACAACTCTGAATTCAAACCCGGAGTGGAGCCCCAAAGACGGATGGATGGGACTTTGTGCTACCTTCCAGCAACTCCTGCAGGCGCGTTGGTACCAAACTGTATTGGTTTATCATCTCTTTTGGACTCTGCTAGCAAGGCCGAGACGGGGAACTAGACGTCCGGGCAGCCCTAGTTCTCCATATATCCAGCCCAGGCTCATGACACATTGCGCTTCTCCATCATCTCAAGACGGATTTGATGCCATTATATATATATATATATATATATATATATATATATATATATATATATATATATATATATGTGTGTGTGTATGTGTAGGAAGTAAGAAGGGGACTATAAAAACATAAATGTTTGCTGTAATTATGAACCAACAGGAAACATTGAAATTATCTGAAATGCTGAAATTTTAAAGTTAAATATATTTTAGTATTTACAGCCTAAAATGAAGCAATGAAATATTTTAACTGGCCCGTTTCCAAGTTTTATTAAGCAATTATATAGAATTTGGCTAAAAAAAAAAAAATTTTAAAGTTTAAAATTTCAGCATTTCCTGTCAATATATAATTATAACGAAGGTTAGGATTTTTATATATCCTCATATCCTCTCTCTTCCTACACATATGCAAATCCATCAATAAAACATGATTTTAGTTTGATAGAATCCTAAAGAACAAAATGCACTACACAAAATTTTTTCTACTTTGTCATTAATTTGCCTAATATTTTTTTGCTATATAGAAATTTATGTATCATATTCTCCTAAGGTTTTTCTCATCCTAGTCCATCTAGAAATCTACCATTCATCCATCCATGGAATACTGTTGCCATAAATGGTCTAATGCCCCTGCTGTTCATCTGCAATATGATCGGTCCCGACTTGGGGTCTCGACTCCAGTCACTCTCTCACCGACGTGATATGGCTTCCCTCTGTCTTTTTAATAAATATTTTCATGGCATCTGCTCTGACGAGCTTTTTTCATTGGTGCCCTGACTGCATGCTACTAAGTTGGCATCTCAGTCCCATCCTTTTACTGTCAAAACAGCTATATGTAACCGCATCTTCTACTCCAACAGCTTCTTCTCTCACACTTCCTGACAGTGGAACTCCCTTCCTCTTACTTGCTTCCCTGATTACTATAATCTTCAAAAATTTAAATGTAATATCAATCGACATCTCTTGCCTCAATCTCCATTCTTCTTGTTATCCTTTCCTCAACTCACCCCCCTCATAACAAGTCTTTTCCCCTACTTACACTCTCTGTAGCCCCCTTAGATACATTTGACACCGCCACCTTTGCTTGGGTTGAATTGCTTAAAAAAAAAAAAAAAAATAAGTGTAATAGGATTTTTTCTACAGTAATATCTAAATCTATTTACACTATTTAACCCAATTCACTATATGTAACCCTAAACCTCTCAGGATATATTACATATTAACTCCTCAAAACTGGTGTGTAAATTACTCTTTTTGAGTAATTTCATGTCTCCTTATCATCTCTCAGTTGCATCTCTGTCTTTGGGCAGTATACTGAGAGGTGCCGGCCCTGTGGAACAGCTGCCTGAGGCTGCACCTTCTCGTTGCACTAGAGAGAAGGATCAGTGCACGCACTGAGGCCAGTGCAACCAACGGTTGCAGAGGCTTGGAGAATTTTTGTTCCTTGCCCGGGTGCATGCGCTCGGGCTCCCCACATTAAACCAACCTTGTGTCACAACCTGACCTCATGGTGGGGTTGAGTAAATACATATTACATATTAACTCCTCATCCCAGAAATTAAGACAGAAAATGTTTAAATTTATTTTGTTAGAAATATCTAATGCAAATGGGGAAGTGGTTTCTTTTCTTGATAATGTGTTTTTTTTTTGTTTTTTTTGTGGTTCAAAACCAAGTTTCTATGTTCTTTCCAGAATTGACAGGTTAGAATAAAAATTACAATGAAAAATAAAAAGAAAATTATAAATATTGTTAAATAATAAGCTATTTTTTCTGTTAAAGTCAACTTTTCTAAATATAAATGAACATAAAAAGAATATATATATATATATATATATATATATATATATATATAATTTAGTATTATAAATTAATTGATTTAAGATATGTTTTTTTTTTCACTACACAGTTCTAACCATGTTTCAAAAATCTTCCTGTTCTTTCTTTATATATATATATATATATATGTAAAAAGAATGGGTTAAATCTGACTGATATTTATTTAATGGATACTCATATTTGAGTGGATGCTCTGTTTTTAATGATTTACTAAACAGTATATATATTTATTTATTTACATCTACCTTGCTGAATATTTGAGAAATCTTGATAGAAAAATATGTGCCCTCAATGGCATACAGCAACAAATGACATCACTTTGTCCAAACCAATTACTACTACAACACAAAGATATTTAGCAGTTTCAATTTTAATATATACTAAAGTAATTATTTTTTATAAAAAATTATAACATGTTATAAGATCACTACAAAAATAGCCATTTTGTTTCAACACATTCTGTGTCTTCTCAAGTGATGATGTTGAAAATAAAATAAATGGTTTTAAAAAGTTTCAGATTAATTAACGATCCTACATTAGGGGGAGCATTGTTACAAAAGCTAGAATAACCAATCAAAAACGAAGTATAGAAAGATTCAAAAAGCTTGACAACGAAATCCTGCTATAATAGCTATTCAGATCTTTAAATACGTGTAATATTAAAAATAATTTATACTAACTAATAATTATAAAATCATATGATAAAATTTAATATTAAAATTAAAAATTGGTAATTTTAAAATCCAAATTTAATCACTATTAAGTTTAAAAACTACAAAATTATTGAGAAAAGAAAAAATATAGATGTTTATTCAATTCATTTCTTCATTGAAATTATGTTCGACAAGGACGCTACAATATATCCGGTCATTTGATAATACATGTATATATATTTTTTTCCTTTTCCCTTTCATTTCCGTTTTTATTTTAAAGTTTGTGGATGTGGTCTTAAACTCACGCGTTAAGACAACAAAAACACAATCAGATTATAATACATAAGCACCCAGACATAATTAGATACACACACACACACACACACACACTAAAAAAAAAAAAAAAAAAAAAAAAAAAAAAGGAGGTGGTGGGGAAAAACATGAATATATATATATATATATATATATATATATATACTATAAATTACTATATAGAATATATTGTAGAACAGATATATTGACCGTGACTCATATGTTAGCACACTGTATGATTTTAAAATAGTAAGTTGGTACATAGCAAAAAGTTGCCAACCCCTGGTCTAAACGTTATTTTTAAATGGTTACTCATATTTGATGCTCTGTTTTTATTTATTTACTAAGCAGTATATTTATTTATTTACATCAACGTTCCTGAATATTTGAGAAATCTTGTTAGAAAATATGTGCCCCCCGGCAGGAATTGAACCTCCGTCCCCTAGAGAAAATAGTCATTAGATACGATATACTGTAGACCACTCGGCCACATAAGGCCTTCTGGTCAAACAAAGCCTGAATAATACTTTTGAATGCCTATCTTTCCTGATGCTCAAAATATACATATCTGTTCAGTTTTACATCCTAACATAAAACAATGGCAAATTTTTTTAGGAAATGGATTAAATCCAACATATTAATTTTATTGTTTAAACGTTATTTTTAATGAATTCTCATATTTGAGTGGATGCTTTGATTTTATTTACTTATTAAATAGTGTATTTATTTATTTATTTCCATCTACCTTCCTGAATATTAGAGAAATCTTGTTATTTTTCTGACAAGATTCTTTGAATATTCAGGCCAGTAGATATATAAGTTTGACCATTGCAGGTGACATCACCTTTAACTTAAATTTAATTCCAGCAAACTAAAAACGTCAAAAACTTACCAAACACATTTTGATAAACAGACTGATAAATTCACTTCTTGGTAATGATTGTATCGATAGGGGAAAGTAAATACTACAATGCCAAAAAAAAAAAAAAAAAAGAATGAACTTTATCAATTTTAATTCTCACATCAAACAATTTATCCAACTACTGACTAAGCTAAGTAAAAAGATGGTAAGATAGTCCTTGTCAGTATCGTTTAATAAAACTTGTTTGAAAGAATTTTTGCAGCCTAAATAGACCTTATATTGGGTCTGTCAAAAGTTTGGTTTATTAAGTAAATTTTCTACTTAAATGAAGAAACATTTTGGCCAACCATATTATATATATAATTATTTATGATGTTGATGTAGATTTTCTACAATCTACATTCAACATCATCACTTGATAAGACACCAGAGGTGTTGAAACAAAATGCCTATTTTTGTAGTGATTTTATAACATATTTATGTTATAATTTTTAAATAAATAATTATATTCACTCTACTCTGTATTGAGCACTCTTGTAAGAATAGTAATTGTTGGTTATTGGAATTTATTCCGCATATACTTTATATATATATATATATATATATATATATATAAAAAGTTTGTCTCTTAGCTGATTGATATGACCTTCAACATCCCAACTCCAGAGTTTTGCAGAAGGGCTCATCTATCCACTCTTCAGGGGATATAAGGAATTGATTGCTCATATTTCCTGATTTTTCTATTTTTATGCACTTATCATTAGTACAAGTTTTTTCCATATTGTTTGTGTTCATGTGTGCGTTTAGACTCAGATTGTAAACACCTAACAAAACATGTAGTGTATTTTCCTAAGATTTTATGTTCTCAATATATATCTATCTTCTATATGAATAAATGCAAAATTGGAGCTCAATTCTCCCATGAATTCTGAGGTTGAAAGGTCCCAATTCTACTTTATATTAATTTGTATTTACTCCCCCCCACCCCACACACACACATGAGGTCAGGTTGTGACACAAGGTCGGTTTAATGTGGGGAGCCCAAGTGTGTAGATCTGGGCTAGGAACAAAAATTGCCCACAGCCCCCGCAACTGTCGGTTCCGCTGGCCTCATTGTGAGCACTGATCCCCCTCTGTGGTGCAATGAGAGGGTGCTGCCTTAAGCAGCTGTTCCTCAGGCTTGGGTGACTCTCAGTATAATTTTCCTCAGTTGTGACTGTCCTTTGATGGAGCTGCCCCTGAACGCATCCTACCCAAAGACAGAGAGGCAAGTGAACTGAGAGATAATAAATAAATCTAAGTAAATAAACTACTTTCTAGGTGATATCACTTTTCAGGTTTAACTAATTTCAGGTTTCATATTAAAAATAGTTCTGTTTAGGAATATTGTCTTATATAGTGCAGAAAAGTGTTTGAAATTTGCATTTTAGTTGGTTATCAACAAGTTGGCATCTATTTGTAAAACTTTCTTTAACTATAAGAAGCCTTTCCCCCCACATCCGACCAATTAATTTCTTCTGTCTTTACAGTAATATTGTTTGAACAAATATATTGAACGTCCACATCCCCTTCAACATTTCATAAATAGTGAACATTAATCCCATAGAAAAATCACCAGATAGAAAGCGAGCAAAGTCTGCTAGTCTTTTATAAAAGGTGAAAATATAAAAATCAAATAATTTAAGTTTAAATGTTACCACATGATAAAGTTTTTTTAACAATTTAAAAGTTATCCCTATTAATATTTTTTAGTTGTAAATTTTAAATTCATTTGGCATCAATGATTAGCATTTTTTTATATACCATATCTCTTAATGAATTCAATATATTTATTTGATCCTGACAAGTCGTGCATCAGTGAAACATGAAGCCAGTCAGAAGTTAAGTTTTGAAATTGGAGATCAGAGTTCCAATTCCAGTTGGGTTCGTTATATTCACTCACACACAAATACTCTTGGGAAAGGTATGAATCCACCTCTTCTCCCTCCAGCTATGTGTTAATTAGTAGGACTTCTTATCACTAATTCCTTATTATTGGTGAAAAGAAAAAATTCTTACAGTCTAAAAAACATTTTATGGCTATCACTATTTGAATTATTTACAGTCAGACTAATATTGTTATCTTTGGAGGGCACAATGGCCATATTATTGGGATTGCTGCCCAAATACACACACATTATATATATATATATATATATATATATATATATATATATATATATATATATATATTTATAAATCAAAATTTATTCAAAATTTTCACTTTTATTAAAATTTCATCAGAGAATGACATGGAGAAAAAGAAAATCTAGTATTTTTATGTTTGTGTTGTTTGATTTTCATTGGTTAAGCAGGCTTCACATGCATTTGATGTGTCAAGTAGTGTTAGGATAAGTTATGGCATTCTGAACACATGGAGAGATGATGTGTGCTTTTAAAACTCAAAAGCAAAAAAAAAAAAATACAAATTCAAAGCCTAACTGAAAAAAAAAACCATAATTATTGCTTTATGTATGTAAGTGCATCCTAAATTTAGTTTGTCTATGTGGGATTTGAATGATATTGTATATTTGTAAGTGTGTGTTCCTAGTAGACATTATTTATTGCAAGTGAGTTTAACTGGTTGTCCCAATGTAGGTCCCTCTTGTGTTCACCGATGCAGGCTTTTAGAGTTTGAGATTGGTATTTGATCCTTATATATTTGTGGGATTCTGCTCAAACAATATAGTAAAGGCATTTTTACTCATATCTGCTTTTGTTTCCATGGAAACTGAATAGGATAAAATTGCCAAAAATATGCAGAATATATTGTAAGCATAACTGCATTGTACTCAATAGTACACATAATGAACCTAGTTTCAGTGATGTCAAAGTCTGGAACTAGAGTGATCTTTTTTTTTTTCACATCACCAATGGCCTGCAGGACTCCCAAGTATTGTCTATAAATCTGGTGTCGAAATTTGATAATGTAGCAATAAAAAGAAAAAAAGAACACAAAATGTAGTGACTAATTTTTAAAAAAATGCCAACACTACATACAAACTAACATGTTTTGGCTGATTTTATAACATATATGCTTCTACAGTTCTACACATTACTTTATAAACCCCCTTCTAGATGAACTGGCCAAACATTTTTGTATATATTTTTTTTTTATTTTACTTCTTTTATATTCCATCTTCCTTCAGGATGTAGGTGATCATGGCTCTCTACAATTTCCTGTCCTTTTTAGCTCAATTTTTTTTTTCTTTTTTATCTCCTAAACCCTGTTCTGCCATCCATTTACTCAAGCTCACTAAGTAGGTTATGCATTGTTTTTCTTCTTGCCTTCAACCTGCCCTGTAAGTATCAAATTTTTCAAGCCCTCTTTCCTCATTATATGCCCTAGAAATTTCAACTCTCTCTTTCTGAAGTATAAGTTTCCTTCTGCTGAAGTTACTGGGAGATTAAGTTCACTAGTAATTATCTGAGTTCTCTATATTTATAACCTTTTGTCAAACATTATTCCTATAAAATAATATTAAAGAGAATAATTGAATAATTTCTGAACTTCAAATTGCAGATCATTCAATCAACAGCAATGTTTCTCTGTTAATTAAAAAAGTTCTTGAAGAAAAAGTTGGATCAGGTGACCCAAGATACACAGAAAAGCATAAAAAATATCTTTATTTTAATCCTTTTTTTGTTTCAAATTAATTTAAAACCTAAAAACTGCTTAAAGACCACAATTATTAAATGGTTTTCTCACCGCATCTGATATATAAGGTTAGGCAAAAATGCTTACCCAATTGGGTGAAGATTTCAAGAGGTTTTTGTTTTATAATTTTTATACTAGGTATTACCTGAATGGAGATTCTGTTTATTGAGGGGTGATGAAGATAGTGAAAGTAATGATTATTGCCTTGAACTGCTGGCTGAATATTTTGTCAATTAAGTCTTCTTACCTCTGGCAGGAAATAGAAAAGTAACTCAATTTGGAGATGAAAAGGAGGGATTATCTTGGAGCAGCTGATGAGATATAGCACTCAAGAATTTCTTTCAATTCATAGGTGTTAAAAGTAGTAAAAATAATAAGTATCCTAAGTGGTTGAATGATGTATATTTACTGATAGGATGTCAGGTGAAAAATATCCCAGTGTAAGTGCCATCTCTTTCCATCTATAAGGCAACCTTTAGATAAAACGAGGTCAAAAAATACAGCCAATTTTCATGATATTGATTATATAAAGAGGATGCTACTGGCAATGTTATTACTAACTATATCCTTAGAAATTCAAAGTAAATGAAATAACAAAACCAATTCTATATCATGTTTTTCCTACAGAAGTCCCCTAAAAGGGAAACCATTTTGTATATGTTTTATCACATAATCTCTTGTGAATACTGAATTCTCTTTTTCCTATCTCTAAATAGTTACAAACAGCTTGGTGTACTAATGGCCATTTACTTATACTTCATTGACAATCACAAAATACCGCTAATAACAGTACGATAATAGTACATTCCATTGTTGTGAAGGCAATCATAACTCAATGTTTACATTTTCTCAGCTGAGCTTGCAAGGATACAAGTTGATTTCATTGATAAGGAATTATTCTTTGAATAGGCAATTTATTATGAAGTTATGCTAGTAATATATAAAAGGTAGAAATGGTTTTACTTTTATTTTATTCTCAGTTTATTTGCTAATGTGAATTTTTTTCATATACGTTATTGGTTATCGCAATGAGGCTAGCTTACCAACACTTAGAATTTAAAGTTTCTTTTTTAGAATTGTAGTGTAAAATGACCCCTGATTGGAGGGGGGGATTTTAAGGTCGTTTTATAAATGGAAATATACAGAAAATTATTATTTTTTTTAATTAAAGTGTTTTACAGTTGTAAGAAAAACAAATAAAAGTTCTTATATCTGACAAGGTTCAAATGACAATGATCTTCCTCACCTTTTTTTTTTATATACACATCATTGGTTTTAATGCCATTGTTTTCATTAATTTTTTTAATTTTTTCTTTTAATTTCTGAATTATTTTTCATCTCTGTATATTTCATTATTTTTTTTTTATTATTTTTAATGCAAGTTGTAAATGGTTTTAATATTTCAAATTTTCTCACTTTTTTTTTTGTTTTTCTTCAGACCCATTTTACCCCATCCCAGTCACCCTGAAAAAAAAAAAAAAAAATGAAATGAAAATAAAAACAATCAACACATCACTACATAATGTCTTGCTTCTACTGCCTCCTTCAATTGACTACACATTTCTTTGGAGAGGACCTATTTGCATAAATTCACATTATATATATATATATATATATATATATATATATAAAAATTTTTTTTTTGTTCATTTTTTTTTTTTTTTTTTTCGTACATTCTTCAGATTTCTCATTGTATGGATATAAAAAAAAAATTGCAAAAAAAAAAAAAAAAAAGACAAAGAAAAGTTATTAAACAATCACTCCTTGACAATCATGTTATTATTATTCATTTTTTCTTCACCTCAGAATATTTTTTTTACCATTACTCATATTGCTATGATGACTTTAAAAAAAAAAAAAAAACTTTCTGGAAAAACTATGCCAAATATCAGAAAAATATGCAGAAATTATATAATAAAAATTTATTTCTGCCATGCTTTATAAACATCTTTCTTTTGATATGCATTATAAGAAAAATATGATGATTTCAAACAAAGGCCAGTTCATTGTTTGGTCATGTGACCTATTTGCTAAATATTTTACTGAAATTAAACACAAGAATTTACTTCTCCAAATGTCATATTTTTTAAACTTTTATTATTAAACATTATTTGCATTTTCTTGTGTGTGTGTTTTTTTTCTATTACTTTGAAAAAAAACTGTAAAATATATAAAATTGAGATTTACTTGCAATATGAAACATGGTAAAAAAAAAAAAAAAAAGACAGAGATGGGAAATTAAAATCCATTTCTTAATCTGAATTCATTCTTAGTTATTCGAAATGGCCCAATATTTTATTCTTTCATGATCATCTTTCCTATTTTTCCAAATTTTCAACATTTTTTTTTTTTTGTCTTTGCCCTGTCTACAGAATTGGTCAAATTAGACTTTTGACACAGGGCCAGAATTGACCACTAGAAACATAGGTTTATGGAGAGAGGAAAAAATAAAAAACTGTACATAGACTTTTAAGAAATAAATATTTTCAATTTTTAAAATTTAATTTGATAATTTTTTTTTTTATTTTTAAAAATTTTGTTTTCATCTTTTTGTGCTTTATTTTTTTTTTTTAATTTTTTATAATTTACTATCCAAAGTAAATATGTATTTCAATTTTTTGTCAGTGTTCAAGTATGAGCAATTCCTATTAAATCTATTCTTGCTGATATGACCTGTCAAGGTTCGAGTTTCTTGAGGCTGCAGGACATAGAAGTTTTCTTAATTTTGAGGAAAGTATTTTTATATAAAAAAATAAAAAACAATGAAGTTCAAATTAGAAAAAAAAAATTGGAATTTAAAATTAGTCATTTTTTTTCTTCATGGAAGCAAAAGGAATGTAACAGTTTATGCTTTACTATCTTCTATGATTATTGTTAATCAATACTTAAGATGATAATAATAATAATATATAATATTAGTGGTTAATATACACACACATATATATATACATATATATATATATATATATATATATATTACTGTCTGTTGGTTGAAAAGCGTTTCGCATCACATTCAAAAAACTGTTCAATATGCGTCAAGTTGGATTTGGTCGAGATCAAAACAAGCAAATAAAATGCACGCAACATCATGACCTAACATGTGCAAGTGAGATATTTGGTGGTCGTCTAGAATAACTTTTACGAGCGTCAATAACAGCAAACGCGTTCAAGAAACTTTCATTGCAGATAGATTTTACTTAAAAGGAACAATTAGTTAACTTATCTTCATACCCTGCCTCGTGACAAACACTGCTGGTGGCGCCAGGGGTGGCGGTCCCGCCATAGCCACCAAAACCGTGAGATCACCCCTGATGAATATGGGGTATCGCACATGCTAACACACGTATGTTAAAAAAAAAAAAAAAAATTGTATACATACATACACATATAAAAGTTTCCAAGAGGATAGAATCCAGGTAGAACTCAATGTCCAGGACAGAGTAAGTATAGAGAGAGAGATAAAATAAAAAACAAGTTTGGATTAAATAAAAAAATAAATTTGAGATTTATCTTAAAATAGTTATTTTTTTGTTCATGGAAGTGTAGGGAATATGACAGTTTAGACTTTTCTATCTTTCAGTATCTGTTTATATTTCTGAGATGAGGTATTATTTACATTATTCAGACTGTTGTCCTCATGTTTGACACATGGCTCAGTGGTTAAAGACGTTGGTTAGATCCAGTGACAGGACACAAATAAATGGTTCAGTTCAAAATTCCAACCACCTGAAGAAGGCCGGAGCATACAACGGCCAAAATGTTGTAATAAATATGGCAACAAAGATGAGGACAATAGTCTGAATAATGCAAATAGTGTACATAATACCTCATCTCCTTTATTTCTCTCACTGGGGTAGACTGTTCTATTTCCACATGCTGTGTCTAATGGATGTCAGTCATCAGTTATCTCCTGTTAATTCCCCTCTCCAAGTTCTCCAGGACACATGGTACAGTGGATAAAGGCGTTGGTTAGATCCCGTGACAGGACCCAAATAGTTTGAGTTCAATACTTGGTTATGGCAGTGGAGAACTTGGAGAGAGAAATTAACAGAAGATAACTGATAACGGACATCCATTAAACATGGCATGTGGAAGTAGAACAGTCTACCTCAGTGAGCGAAATAAAGGGTTAAGTTCGACATTCCAACCACCTGAAGAAGGCCAAAGTGTACAACAACCGAAACGTTGTAATAAATATGGTGATAAAGATGAGGACAATAGTCTGAATAATGTAAATAATGTTTCCTATCTTTTATGAGGACTTAAGTATTGATAAAAAGTCATCGTAAGAAAGATAATAAAAAATATATATTTAAATATTTTTAAATATAAAAAAAAAATGAAAATAAAAACAAATTTTAATTTATCTTAAAAATAGTCATTTTTTTGTTCATGGAAGTGTAGGAAATATGACAAATCAGGTTTTCCTGTCTTTTATGATGACTTTATCAATACTTAAGAAAGATAATAAATATATATATATGTGTGTGTGTGTGTGTGTGTAAAAATTCAGATATAAATAAAATATTTTATAATTCTGACAACTGTCACACCCTGCCAATACCTCATAAATAATGAACTATTCTGTTTTGATCGTGTGGAAATATGGAAAAGACATAGGAGGGATGTTACTTGCTTTCAATGAGAAAATAAAAGATAGAAGTGTTTAATGTCCCCTGCCAACACCTCATAAATAATGAACTATTCTGTTTTGATTGTGTGGAAATATAGAAAAGACATATCAGAGATGCTACTTGCTTTCAATGAGAAAACGAAAGAAATGAAGAAGGGAAGATAGAAATGTTTACGTCAGTTTCAGTGATATGGAAAAACTTGAAAATTTCAAATCTTTTGATTTGTACCCCCTTACTTCTTAAAATAATAACCAGCACTCATATTTAATGATGGGAATTTCTACAGAGATTTTATTGTCGTAGAAATCACCATGAGCTTATTCAATCATTAACTTAAAAATTAAGATTCATCAGAAAATTTAAACAGAAAAACTAAAATTTTCACAGGTTTTTCTGTGTTTTCCTTTTATGCTCTTTCAGAGAGAAAGAAAGAAGAGAGCCTAGATTTTGAAAGAGAGAGGGAGAAAATGAGATAAAGTTGATAATATCAGGTACTATACTTTGATCTTAGCCAACAGGCCTAGAAGTGAAGGACAAGCACAATTATAATCGGATGACTGTTATTTTGTTAAAGTTGTTAAACTCAAATTTTTAAATCGGGGACTTTCTATAGATATTTTATTGTAGAACACGCCACAAGCTTATTCAAAGAATTAAGGTTCATCAGAAAATTCAAATAGGAAAGCCGTGAAGTTTTCACAGGTATTTCAAGTATCTGCAAAAAGACTGTATGAAAATGTTTCTTTAGCAACATGTTTCGTCCTCAGATAGACATTATCAAGTTAAATGTAAGGATTTTATTTTGCAACATGTATTTATAAACATGAGTAAAAAAAAAAAAAAAAAATCATTCTTCTATGTGCTTTGTCCTTTCAGGACATAAGCAATTGTGGGTCTCCACCATTTCCCATCCTTTATAGCTCCTAATAAATTTTCTCTTAACTGCATCTTTATATTTTCTTTTTCCATATAGGTTTCTGTTTTCTAATTCTTTCACAATCAGTAACCCTTTGTATCTTAGTGGCTTTACTACCTTGTAAGGGGTGAAATGATGAAAAATTTTTTTTTTTTTATTTATATCTGAATTTTTACTTGTGTTAACAATTATAAATGATATCACTTTAGACTTTCAAAATTTCAGCTCAGTAAGAAATCTTGTCTACCATACTGACAACACATGGTTTTTGATAATGACTGAGATGGTTAAATATACTAGAACAAAACATGAACTGTAGAGAGTTTATCTGCAATTTTGATCCTGATAAACAACAACTTATTCAAAAATTGGAGAAACACAATAAAAAATTAAACATTGTAGAGTAAAATTAACAAAACTGGTTTTGAGATTATATATATATAATAGCTGGCTTCTCAATTTTTGAGGATACCGGTCTATTAAGGCAGCTAGCCAATCTCTATTGCAGATGCTTGCTCAGGCTCAATTATGTTTGTTCAACACCCACAGAGTCCACCTGTGGTTTATATTGCAACTGTGCTGAGCAGACCTTAGTCACAGTTTCTGGGAGAGAGCGTGTTATCTAGCATGGTCAAAAATCTGAACAAGGCCAGCACACTCAAACTCTCAGTCATGATGACTTGTGACTTTGTGCTGGCACAGCTATCGACAGTCCCCAGGGTTCCGTCTACCCAGTTTCACTCACAATGCTTGTGTCAACCCATGCCATGCTTTTCAGGCACTTTCCAAAGGTGCAACATGCTGGGATAGCCCCCTCCCTTCAGACCACAACTGTGGTGTGAGATTCGAACCCGGGTCTCATGGTTAGGAAGCAAATGTTCTAACCACTCATCTGTGCAGTATAAACCACAGGTCAGCTATGTGCTTATTATGGAAAATAAAGCATAATATTTTTTTAAAAACATCCATATTACAACCAAAAACGTTTGTGGTTTCTCTCTTCTTTTTAATATACACACTTTTCTTTTGTTGGAACTACTATAACCTCTTCCCTTACATATACATACATACATACATATGTGTGTGTGGTGTGGGGAACATGTATGACAAAGTGGGAAAAAGTTTTTGTGTGATGTGTTTTGTCCTTTAGGACTTCATCAGACTAAATTTGCTTATGTAGAGATGCTGGAAATTCAAAATTTTTAATTTTAATTTTATTTGTGTTTTGTGTATATAATCTAGTCGATTTCATTTAGATTCTTTGTCTTTTTGTTTCTATCACTTTTATTATTAGATATTCTACACTGTGATAAGGAAAATTAATGTAAAAATGTGTGACACATTTCGTTCATTAGGATGTCATCAGATGAAAGCAATGAAGTTCTAAAATACAAAATCAATCACACCACAATTTCTTTTTAACTTTCTCATTCATTTGCCTAACATTGTTCTCATATCTAAAAGTTTTATATATATATATGTATATATATATATATATATGTCTTAAGGTGTGCTATATTTATGTGATAAAGTGCTCAGTATCAGAGATAGAGATTGTGTAAATATAAAAGTGAACATTGAAGTCAACACTTAGAGGTGACTGTTTCATGCTAGATGCAATCATCAGGCCGTAAGTGTTTGGTTTTTCCTCGACTGTATATATGGCTCAGTGGTGCATTGTGGGTAACCTATTTTGGTGGTTATTTTGACAGAAGTGCCTTGTTTATTTATTTGGGTTAATTTACTTGTTTTTCATTTTATATATTTATTTATTCTTTTTATTGTGAGGCCTGACAATTGTGTCTAGCATAAAACAGACTGTCACCTCTAAGTGTTGACTTCAGTCTTCAATATATATATATATAATATATATATATAATATATATATATTCTTTCAGGGCATCTTGATGTGGTTCAATGGTTAGCAAGCTTGTCTCACTGGAACAGTTACAACTGAATAGTGAGTTCAATCCTCACTGGGTGCCCTATACTGTCAGCCTCGTGCTACATGTAAGCTACACTTAGAAAATCAGTTATATATGTATTACTAGTTTGTGACTGGTAGGAATAATTTCAAGGAGGATATTAATCCAGGAAGAGCTCAATGTAGACTATAGAGCATTTTAATTATATAGAAGAAAACCTTAAATATTCAAAATTTGCTAAAAGATTTTGGTCTGAAGAGATGAATATTTTGGTTTTCCCAAAATAAATTATCACCAAAATGAATATTTAAGGTTTTCTTCTTTATTATTATTATCATTATTATTATTATTATATATATATATATATATATATATATATTACCAGTTTGTGATGGTAGTGATAATTCCAAGGTGGATATTAATCCAGGGCAAGCTCAATGTATACTACAGAGCATTATAATAATGATAATGAAGAAAACCTTAAACATTTATCTCTTCAGATGGAAATTAAAGTCCTTTCAATCTGAAGAGATGAATATTTCAGTATTATTCCTGAAATAAATTCTAACCAAAATGAATATTTAAGGTTTTCTTCTTATATATAAGTAGGCACCCAATAGATAATGGTAGTGGCTTGTTTGACAGAATTCAGGTAATGAGACTAGAGTGACCTCTCCAGGATGCAGGGCTGGGCAATGACATGTGTAGGCCATGCCCTGTCCAAACCACATGGCCCTCCTCTCGGTCATATCAACAGGATCCAAAGGAAAACCAGGCATTACATTTGTGGTCGACATGGCTGCAAGAGTTGCCAGTAGTTTGTCAGTGTTGACAGTCTTCGGGGCTCCACTTTGAGTTTTATGTCTGGATTTAGCCTTTTCTTTGTTTGGATATGGCTGTAAATCAGATCTTAAATCAGGGTTTTCCTTTTCCTAGGTGGATTGCCTTCCCAGGCTGAAAATCTCATTTTACTCAAAGCAGCTGTTAAGGTTATGCATGTGGTCAACCTTTGCCCTTTCTCCAGTTTGGAGCAGGATTTAGTTGTCAGAAGCTATTTGAAATATATATATATATATATATATATATATATATATATATATATATATATATACTAGTAGTAGAGCCTGGCGCTGTTCGGGATGTAACAGTAAGAGATAGATCAAGTATCTACCATCATAAAGACTGAAAAATAAAATTGACAAGATTATTGTTTAAGGTTGACAGTAACGTATGTCTTAATTTTTTTTTTTTTTTTTATACACGAATTGGTCAAACCCAAACAAAAACATTGTTTTCAATCATTATGAGTCTATCGATTGAATAGAATTTTATTATAAGCAATTGTCTTGTAAATGGAATTCTGAATGTAAAAATAAAGAAAAAAGTGTGCAAGACAATAAGAAACACTACCTGCCAAAAAAAAGTGAAGTTTTGTTGAAATTGGTTGAAAAATGTAGGAAATCTGATCCCATATATAAAGGAACACACACACAAACAAACAAACCGGGTTTTATAATAAGTATAACTCGATATGAGTTGTCCCCCTTTCATTCTGGCAACAGAATCGTGTTTACAAATTGATTTCGTGCAAAAACAATTGTGTTTTTCCAATTTTTGGTGCTGTCAGAACCACCGCAAGGTAATTTTACATATTCCTGTGAAGTTTTTGTTGAAATCTGTTGAAAAATGTAGGAAATCCGATCCAATATATAAACGTACACACACACGCAATCTGTGTTTTATAATAAGTAAGATATATATATTATTTTTAGAGTTGCATTTTTTATGAAAAAATTGTTGTCAGTTTCATCATGGAACAACCAATACTTTATGTGTGTTGTTTTTTTAAAATGTCTATTGTTTTCATTTTTTATTTAAACTTTGAGGTTTCTACAAAAAAACAACATGCAAAACACATTGGTTATTCACTGTAACAAAACTGATCACAATTTTGTCATAAAAAATGCAACTCTAATTAAATGAGAAAATAATTCACCAAAACAAAAATGTCTAGAATGTGATTTAATTGCTAGTTCAGCTGCAGTAAATTTGTGTTCAGGTTCTTGCATGTTTCACCATTCTAGGCAAATTTTCTATCACAATGTGGTATATTTAATATTTCATTGAAAACGACAGACACGGCGCTTTTATTTAGTTTTTTTATACAATTTCTCATGTGATCTAATAATTTTTTTCTCTTCGGTTGATAAATTATACAAAAACTGTCCTTGATGCTTTACTCATTTATAGGTTGGAAATGGAGGTGTAATCTGAGGATTTTTTTTTTCAGGTATCAAGGGGTCACTATTGTGATGAAAGTTTGAATGTTTATTATATTTCAAATATTTTGGAGTCGTGTAAAGTTCGATTGGGGGATTTTTGTCTAGCTACAATGGCCTTTTTCTTTCCAGGCTTTGTTGTTTTCATTACTATTTGTTAAAAATTACTGATTGATGTTTTAGTTACAGTCTTTTTGGTGTTAATTTATTTGTTTTTTTTTTGTTTTTGATAAGTAAAACAGTTATTCTAAACATCACTTGAGAATGAAATTGTACTCTAAATTTTAAGTTTAATATTGAAATTAAACTTTAGGACTTGAGTCAAGTTTCAAAACATAGTAATTTCTGTGTTGCAATGAAATCATATTTTTAAAAATCTCTCTCTCTATATATATATATATATATGTATGAGGTAATTGAATGATAAAGTGGAAAAAATTCTATGTAATATATTTCGTCCTCTAAAAGGACTTTAGACAAGCAATGTTCTTATTAGTTATTAGTGGAATTATATCTATGTAGTAGGAAGACATAAGACTAAATTTCAGTTATAATTATGCACCAAGGGGAAATATTGAAGATGTAGGAACAGTAAACTTTTAAATTTCTACCACCCAATGTGTCCATACCAGTGGTTTCCAAATGGTGTAGCACACCTCATAAGTACAACAGAAGAAGATAGCAAATGAAATATAATGATTGAAAGACAATCAAAGATTTAGAAACAGTTTCAAAAAATTCATATGCCAAAAATAAATATGATTTCAAAATTTAAAATGCTATTCTGGATTACTTGTAATTGCATGCATGAGTCACAGTATAAATAGTTATAAATAATTATTGACTGATTTTTATCATTGTGATATTTTTGCATTATATCAAGTATTAAGAATATAGTAACTAGGGTCTGCAAATTGGAGGAGAGAGTTATCAATGATAATGTTCTGACTTTGAAATTGTGGTTATCTCCCTTTAACTCTGTCTCTGATTTTTTTTTATTTTTAAATGTACGTTTTATCACAAAAAAATTCAGTGAGCCATGAGCAAATTTTCATTTCGAAAATGTGAACCAGAAAAAAAAAAAAAATTTGGGAACAACTAGTCTAGATGCACAGCTCAGATGATCTCAAATGGTTTCTCCATTCTTTTTTTTTTATTATTATTATTGTTTTTAAATGTCCAACATTGTGAAAACAGAATATTTGTTAAGAAAGAGGAAATTTAAGAACCTGGATGCCAATTTACTGTCGATGATTCAGAAATCAGTGCACATTCTATATATTTTTGTCTTACTAAGCTTCTCTTTTCATTAAAGCCACATTTTTAAAATTGAAATTATGCTCAGGTTTATTTCAATGACTGTGTGTGTTTTGTAAAAGATCTCCTTTGTGGTCATATAATCTGTAATCTAACTTTCTGATAGTTTCTATGTATTTTTTGTAGCAATCATTACAGGCTATAGTGTAAATTCCTCCTTCAGGTTTTAGGCTATTATTATTTTGTATTGTTTCATATTGTATTAATTCTTCAGCTGCTTTAGAAGTAGTTCTAACAAATTTTGTGTCAAGCTTAGTAAATTCTTTTAAATTGTAGCCATGATAGGGTTGGTGAGTAGAATAATATAATTTTTTGTGTAACGTGTTTTGTCTTTTAGGACTCCATCAAACTAAAGTGATGTTTACATTGATGTGATTACACATGTGCATGAAGAAGAGGAGATGGTGAAATTAAGAATAATATTTCGTTATAAAATATCACACATTGTGATAATAAAAGATCTGCCAAGAAAGGCGAAATATTGTAAGACCCTGGACTAGCTGCGTATATGGTGGGTTTGGTTTGGTTTAATTTCGTTATACAGCATATCAACCTCAATGGGATATTTAATGCCGACAACATTTTTAGGATAGATTCATATGAATAGGATATGTATTCTTTGGTTTGGTTTGGTTTATTTTGTTTTACGGCATATCAACCTCAATGAGTTATTTAATACTGACAAAATTTTTTATTGCTGGTAATATTTTGTTTTGTCAAAAATCTGTTTCTGGTAATATTTTTCCTTCAAAATTGTATTGCTGGCAATAGTTAACTATTTGCCCATAGCTGAGACCCTAACAGCAATTAAGAGGTGGTTCCACGCTCATCAAAACCTCCTGATCAGAGACCTTGCTGCAGGCCTAGTTTAACATCTTATCCAGGACACGGATGTAGTTTAACGTTAACCCAGGACAGGTGTATATGGTGGGTTTGAAGAGTCAACTGATTGATTTGAGCAAAGTTCTGACAAAGTGTGCAACAGTTGAAGCTTCCACCAAATATTCCACTTAAAATTACTATTTATTCTGGTCTTTTAACGAAAGAATTTGAATTCTTCAGAAGACATGTTTGTTGACTCTTTGCCTGGGAACATTAAATTCTGGATGGATGAAATTATGACATCATGTGAAAATTTAAAAAAGAGAAAGGACATACACTATTCTATTGGAATAGCACAAGGCTGCATGTTTCTTTGGTAACCAGGCAACTATTCTTATGACTTGTCTGGGAATTGTTCATTCATTTACCATATTTACCAGAAGTGGCACCTTCAGATTACCATTTATTCGGATTTTTATAGAAATCTCTTAATGAAAAAGATAGTAAAATAAACTCCATTCTCGTAGACAGCTGCAAAAGATGCAAGGAGCAGTTCTTTATTGAAAGTAACAAAAGAACTTGCAATTGCAAAAGACACATGGAGAAGTTCTTTGCTGAAAATGGTAAAAATGTTCTGGAAGGATGAATTTCTGAAATTGTTTGAAAGCTAAAACTGGTAACTGGTTCATTATTTATTATTTTACTTAATAAAACAAATTAACTTTTTCTTCTTATTATAATAATATTAGTGCTCTATGCTGTGGCCCTATGCCAAACTAACCTCTCTCACTCTTTCTTTCTTTCCCCACCCATAGATATTGAACAATTTGTTATAATTTTTACATGAAAAAATATCATTGTTATGCCCTTTGCTATGCTCATCTTTTGGAATTCAAAGGTAGGCACCTGAAGAAGGTTGGAAAGTTGAATGGCCAAAACATTGTAAGTATAACAACGAAGATAAGCATGCTGGTCCAAATACCAAACATAATAATGGATAATTTATGTTCAATTTCTCTCTGGAAACTAATTAAAAAAAAACAATTTGAACCAAAGGAAAAAAGATTTTAAAAACTCTTAGTTTTCAACCAGACTGCAGCTACCGAAATATGCCATACACACTGTTGTAACTTGGGGAAGATGACTGAATAGAATAATCAAACAAAGGTTGGTAATGAACAATAATACTTAAGACAAGAACAACACACATAAGATTTGCCAGCAGCACATAGAAGTAGTAGTCAAGTGCATTCCACAATGAATCTCCAACTGCAGACCAACATACAGTATTTACTACTCTATTTATGTGAATGGGGACATACCCATTATCATCCATAGGTATGCTACAACACACACACACATATATATATATATATATATATATAAGTAGCAGCATGGCCCGATGTTGCCCGTGCTTGATTAAAAAATCTTACAACTCATACAGCAATTGCTATCACTTAAAATATTTTTGACCTTCCTTGCCTTTAAAGGAGTGCCCTTTGCCGTGCTGATGTTGCTACATGCCTTACTTCTTGCCTATCTCACACTGCAAATTTTTTCTAAGCTCTATAATAAACATTAAATCTGTTCCAAAAAAAAAGAACTAAACAAAATGAACACAAAACGATCAGCTTTAAAAAATGGACTCGTAAATTGAAAAATTGAATGAAAAAAGAATGTTAACAACAAATACTTTTTCACACCAAACCCAGTTCTGCGGAATCAGAATCAACATTGAGTTTAAGCAAGTGAATGAGCCAATTGGAGTAAAGTGTCATGCAGATTAACATTTTTCACACTTGTGACGAATGCAGCTATCAATTTTTTTGCATGCTAGTTAACATTCATGTCAGCCAGCTGTTGGCTGTCATACTGGCCAATAGAATCTTCCTGCCTATTTGTGGCAGCCAGTTATAGGCTCTCACTCTGGCCAGTAGAAAATGGCCGCAAACTACATGAAAACTGCCATAGAAGCATGGAAAAAATCGATTATTTCCACTATCGATGGGAGTTGGGAAATGCAAAGTCAGTCTTGGCCTTCCTGCTAACTTGAAGCATGTGCATGTAAATTTTGGTGCAAATCCATCAAAAATTGCGGTCGTGCATTTGTCACACACACACACACACATCCTGCCTTTTATAGATAGAGATAAATGTTATTTTAGTGGGTATATGTGTTTAATGTAGATAATGGTATTTAAAAAAATAATGAAATTAACATCCATCCTTGATCATCAAAAGGATATGACGTATTTCAAAAATGATTTCTTTTTACAGAGAAATTATATTATACCAGGTTTGTCTTTAGTGTTCCGCCACAGTGGTCCTTGTAGCAAAACATGTCTCACATCTTGTTGGAACTTTTTGGTGTGTGTGTGTGTGTGTGTGTGTGTGTATATAAAGACAAAAGGAAAGTATTATTCTTTACCGATACATTTTGTCCTCTGATGGATATTTTGAAAACTTCACAATATTTTTTTTACTTCCGTTTATAAATACATGTTGCAAAATAAAATCCTTACATTTGACTTCATGAAGTCCATCAGAGGACGAAACGCATTGGTAAAGAAAAGTGTTCCTTTGGTCTTTATTCATATTGACATTTATAGTTATATTTTTAGTTATATCTGAATTTTTACACACAAATATACTATACTACTACTACTACACATAAACACACACACATATATATATATATATATAATAATACAAGTATAAAATTTGTCACTTAGCTGATTGATGTTACCTTCAGCATCCAGACTCCAGAGTTTCATAGGAGGACACTCCAGCAATCACTCCATCCACTCGTCAGGAGGTATCAGCAATTGACTGTTTGTATTTCTTGTTTGTTTCTTTTATATATGCACTTTTAATTGGTGCAAGGATAATTTTTTTCCTTTCATATGCTCATTTGTGTATTTGCTTGCTCATGCACTCATCTGTGTGTATGTGCTTGCTCATGCACTCATCTGTGTGTATGTATGAATGTGTTGAATATTGTTATGTATTTTGATCAAATCTTAGTTATATAATGAAAATCAACTTATTACATATTAGTCTACAGATTTATTGATCTCTATTCGATACTTTTTTTTTCCTTTATATTAAATACCACGCCCCTTCATAATGTAGGCAGTCATAACTCAACACAGATTACTTTTTATTTATTGTGTGTGAATTGGAAAAATAGTGAAGTAGTTTTCCCGTTGCATTCTTCACATTTTGAAATGTAGAGTTTTCCTTCTGTTAGACTGGTTGCCAGCCAAGACTAGAGAGCCTTGTCTACCCTGCTATTTAAGCCATAGATCAGGAAAAGAAATGGACTCATACCCCTGCCAGTGGCATTTGTGTGAAGATTTAATATGGCAGGAATTTGAATTTTTATGAGAATTTTATAACCTGCACAAGATTTAGAATTTTGGACTGACTACTCAGAATACAGGTACGTGGTCAAGAACGTGTGCTTTCTAACTAGGAGACCTAGTTTCAAATCTCACCATGGTCGATTTGTCAAGGAGGTGACTTCTTGATATTATTAGTCTGGGGAGGTGATCTCAGTTATGACATCTTTGGAAAGTGCCTGAAAACCATACCACTGATTGACCCAGACCATGTAAATGAAATTGGGGAGACGTATCTGTATAGAACCATCAATGGTTATGCTAGCATGAAGTTCCAAGTCGTAGTGACTGAGGGTTTGAGTATACTGGCCTTGTTCAAAAAATTGATCATTCCAGATTGCGTACTCTTTCCCAGAAACTGTAACTAAGGTTTGGTCAGCATAGTTGCAACATGTGTGCTCTGTTGGGGGGAAAAAGAATTGGCAATGTTATTGGTCCTGACCTTGCATCTCAGCTTCAATCACTTTCCCACTGTCATAAAGTAGCTTCTCTTTGCCTCTTCTATAAATATTTTCACAGTAATTGTTCTGATGAGTTTTCCTCATTAGTATTATGGTGGCTGTAATAAGAATGTGTTGTTTTGGTGTAAGGAATACTGTTATATATTTGGGTCAGTAATTATGGCTAGCTAAGTTAAAGATAATACTGACTGAAGATCAGATTTCCCATATCCCCAACTTTAGACCTTATGCAAAATTTTTGCACTTAAAGTAAATATTGCTTACCTCATTGGTACCTTGATTAGACAAATTTGAGTGAAGTACTGGAATGGCAGCTAGGTCTCATAATTTCACTGTTGCTAGTTGTAACTGTAAGTTCTATGCTCATTCTCTTCTTCATTGCACTTCTTCACTGTGGAGCACTCTACCGGCTTCTTGCTTTCCTGTCAAATATTATCTTCAAAAATTTAAATGCAACGTCAATTGCCATCTTCTGTCTCCTTGGATCCTGTTCTTTTATTGTCCTCTCTCTATTTCTTTCACTTAAAGTAACCCCTTTCTTTTTATTGCCTTGCTTGCAGGTGAAAAAATGAAAAATAAAATAAATATAGGCATGAAACAAGCTGCTCTGGCACATTGGCATACTTAGAAATGAGCAGTAGGTGGCTATTTACTTGGAATATAATCTTCAGAAACAGATTCACAACAAAAACCCAGTCTTTTAAAAATCCTTTTTTTCTTTGAAATGTTATAGAATTTCTGTTTGAATTTCTGGGGTGAGGCATTATTATTTACATTAAATACATTATTCAATTTAATATCCTCATCTTTGTTGTTATGATCACATGTTGACCATTGTGCCCTCTAGCCTTCCTTAAGTGTCTGACAATCTCAGTAACCCTTAGGGAATTTGAAACTGGTCAATCAATCTAGGGATATCTCCTCTTGGGTAATTGTTTAGTTATTGATAGTTGTGTTTTCACAGACTGAATAATAAACTGGGATTCAATTCACAGCAGTCTTTTTTTTTTTTTTTTTTTTTTGGAAAAGAAAGGCAAACTAAAAGACGTGGCAGCAAAGGAAGCAAAGTTTGACAGCAAGGCTACAGCAGCTGAGTAGGCAAGGAGAACATTGCATTTAAGATTCCAACTACTAGCATCAAGATTTTTTTGAAGAACAAAAGCTGAGATCTGTCTATATTACTGAGATGAGGTATTATGTACACTATTATTTGGACTATTGACCTCATCTTTGTCACCATATTTTGGTCGTTGTATGCTCCGGCCTTCTTCAGGTGGTTGGAATGTCGAACTGAACCCTTTATTTCACTCGCTGGGGTAGACTGTTCTAGTGAATGTCAGTTATCTCCAGTTAGATTCAATGACAGGACCCAAAGAGAGTTGTAGAATATTGGTTAGCTTGCAAATGGTCTGACACACAAGTAGAATGGTGTAGTCCCAAGTAAAAAAGCTGACCTAAGTCATTTAATGGAGAGATATATGGGTAAATAGAGACCACTCATGCAAATGTGTTGGGCAGGTCTATTTTAGTAAAATGGACCAACCCAACTGGTGCATTAGGTAATCTCCTATAAATGAGGTAAAATTAGCTGGCTTGCTTTTCCAATAAGACACAAGAAGGCAGCCATGTTAGCAGGTAAGTCACCTGACTTCTACAAGTGTGAGTTCAGTACCCAGTTAAGGCAGTAGAGAACTTGGAGAGGGGAATTAACAAGAGATAACTGATAACTAACATCCATTAAAACATGGTATGTGGAACTAAAACAGTCTACCCCAGTAAGTAAAATAAAGGGTTCAGATCGACATTCCAACCACCTGAAGAAGGCCAAAATGTTGTGATAAATATGGCAACAAAGATGAGGACAATAGTCTAAATAATGTAAATAGTGAACAACTGAGATGTTTATGAATTTGTTGATATGATGATTGCTAGTTCAATCTCTGGCCTGGGTAGTACTAAAAAGAAAGAACAAGATATCAGATATAGACAGTGGGATAAAAACAATCTACCACTAGATACTGAAGATTACTTAGACACTTCAAGAAGGCCAGAGAATAAAAGTTCCAAAATATTGGGATGCAAACAACAAAGATCAGGATATTAGTTTAAATGTAAATAATGTATTTTGTTGTTGTTGAAATAACCATTGTCTACAATCTATAGCTAAAAGAGCCTCACCACAGCTGCTTACGAAGGCAACGTTATTTTTGAAACTACCTACTGACAGGTGAGTGCTATCCATAGCTAAAGAACTCTTCCCCTACTGTTTTCTTGGAACTGGAGATTTCCTTCTTAGAGGTGAGTTATTACAATTAAATTTCATTACTTTTCTGATATTGCCTCATCAACTACTGAGCCATTGCTTTACTTGGGATGAGATCAGCCATACTGCTTTTTTGACTACAATGAATCTATTAGGTTAGTCTGGCACAAGGCCATGATTGTGGAGCACAACATGGAAATCTCTTACCTCTGCATTAATGGTTTGTGAGATAAGCCAGCATTGAAAAGACAGCTAATTATTAGTAAAAGCTTAACTTAGTTTGACACAAGATCTCAAGAGTTGTGATCCTCACGATCACAAATCCCATAACCCCTTAGGTCTATAAGGGGAAACACACCTACTGCAAATGTGACAGCAGTGGTATTTCCTGGGCAAGACAGCATGACAGAGCCCAAATCTCTCCAGGCTGGTTTGAATTCAGAGTTTTTCTTCTCCTAGACTGGTTACAGCCAAGGCTATTGGGCTCAATCTGTTCTGCTATTTACCCATAGTTGGGTAGAAGAGATGGATTCATACCTTGGGAAAGGTATGAATCCATGCAAGTGAATGTAGGGAACTCGACTGGAATTCAAACTCAGCTCTCCAATTCCTCAATCCAAACTGCTATCCATTATTCTGCTATGCCTCTACCAATTGAGAATCAAAACCACTGCTAAAGTAATGGGCTGTGAGAGAAATTTGCTCACCAATACTTCAAAAGGCATTGGTAATTATAATACATGGTGTTTTGTAAATATAAAGTGTAATATGCACTTCACCATCCAATTACCCTTCTCCTAGACTGGATGCCAACCATGACTAGAGAGCCCAGTCTGCTCTGCTATTTAACCCATAGCTGGGGAGAAGATGTGCATTAATATTTTTTCTCCAATGGTATTTGTGCCAATTCCTTGAACACCTTCAAAACAAATGGCTCTAAATTAGAATAAATATAACTTTTTCTGTTTCAAAACTAAGATGAAGCATTTTTATTATGATGCATCTGGTAATGGTAATTAATTGTCTCGATACAAAAAAATGTTCGGTATTCATTGACCGAACTGTAAGTGCCATTGTCGAATGAAATTTATAAATTTGATTTTTATGAAAACAAAAGTAAATACTTCTTTCTAATATTGAATGGAATTTCTATTCAAACTTTTTGTTTTTAGTAGTGTAAAAACTTGACAGTTTTATTATATCATTACATTTTTTTTTATTATCGCGTTACACTCGCTATCCAATTTTGTTATTACTGCTGTTAGAATTCTTCAAGTGATACAGCTTTTGTTATTTGTTTAAAACTTTTGTGATTTCTATAGGGTCCAATAAAGAATTATCTACAATGAGATTTATAAGATTAATTCATTTGAAAGCGTTTTTAACCATTGTTCTCAGTTGCATGCCAAGTCCAGTACACTGAGACGTATGAATGAAGCTAGTCAGAGGCTCAGCTATGCAGACCCTATGACTGCACATCATTTAACTGATGATAAATGATTTTAAACAAATTATACAGCTCAGTTCAGTATCATTGAATTTGTCTTCTTGGCATCAATCAGTCCTCAATTCAAGCAAAAAAGACACAGCTCAGTTCAATAGAATTGTCACTGAGACCAAGAAGACAAATTTAGTCTTTTGTTTAATTCTCTGTTCAAGCAAAATTCCAGCTCAGTTCAATAGCATTGTCTTTGATTGAGGTCAAGAAGACAAATTTAGTCTTCTGTTTAATTCTCAGTTCAAACAAAGATGATCCAGCTTAGTTTACTATCATTGTCTTTGATTGAGGTCAAGAAGACAAATTTAGTCTTCTGTTCAATTCTCTGTTCAAGCAAAAAAATCCAGCTCAGTTCAATAGCATTGTCTTTGATTAAGGTCAAGAAGACAAATTTAGTCTTCTGTTTAATTCTCAGTTCAAACAAAGATGATCCAGCTTAGTTTACTATCATTGTCTTTGATTGAGGTCAAGAAGACAAATTTAGTCTTCTGTTCAATTCTCTGTTCAAGCAAAAATCCAGCTCAGTTCAATAGCATTGTCTTTGATTGAGGTCAAGAAGACAAATTTAGTCTTCTGTTCAATTCTCTGTTCAAGCAAAAATCCAGCTCAGTTCAATAGCATTGTCTTTGATTGAGGTCAAGAAGACAAATTTAGTCTTCTGTTCAATTCTCAGTTCAAACAAAGATGATCCAGCTTAGTTTACTATCATTGTCTTTGATTGAGGTCAAGAAGACAAATTTAGTCTTCTGTTCAATTCTCTGTTCAAGCAAAAATCCAGCTCAGTTCAATAGCATTGTCTTTGATTGAGGTCAAGAAGACAAATTTAGTCTTCTGTTTAATTCTCAGTTCAAACAAAGATGATCCAGCTTAGTTTACTATCATTGTCTTTGATTGAGGTCAAGAAGACAAATTTAGTCTTCTGTTCAATTCTCTGTTCAAGCAAAAATCCAGCTCAGTTCAATAGCATTGTCTTTGATTGAGGTCAAGAAAACAAATTTAGTCTTCTGTTTAATTCTCAGTTCAAACAAAGATGATCCAGCTTAGTTTACTATCATTGTCTTTGATTGAGGTCAAGAAGACAAATTTAGTAGTTCTTCTGTTCAAGTTCTCTGTTCATGAGTTCAAGAAAACAAATTTAGTCTTCTGTTTAATTCTCAGTCAAACAAAAATCCAGCTTTGTTTATATCATTGTCTTTGATTGAGGTCAAAAACAAATTTAGTCTTCTGTTCAATTCTCAGTTCAATAAAAAATCCAGCCTCAGTTCATTGTCTTTTGATTGAGGTCAAGAAGACAAATTTAGTCTTCAAGAAAAATCCAGCTCAGTTCAATAGCATTGTCTTTGATTGAGTCAAGAAGACAAATTTAGTCTGTTCTGTTCAATCTTCTGTTCAAGCAAAAATCCAGCTCAGTTCAATAGCATTGTCTTTGATTGGTCAAGAAGACAAATTTAGTCTTCTGTTCAATTCTCTGTTCAAGCAAAAATCAAGTTCAATAGTTGTCTTTTTATTGAGGTCAAGAAGCAAATTGTTTTGTTCAATTCTCTGTTCAAGAAAAAAATCAAAGTTCAATAGCATTGTCTTTGATTGAGGTCAAGAAGACAAATTTAGTCTTCTGTTCAATTCTCTGTTCAAGCAAAAAATCCAGCAAATAGCATTGTCTTTGATTGAGGTCAAGAAGACAAATTTAGTCATTGTTCTTTGATTGTCTTTGATTGGTCAAGAAGACAAATTTAGTCTTCTGTTCAATTCTCTGTTCAAACAAAAATCCAGCTCAGTTCAATAGCATTGTCTTTGATTGAGGTCAAGAAGACAAATTTAGTCTTCTGTTCAATTCTCTGTTCAAGATGAAAAAACCAGCTCAGTTCAATAGCATTGTCTTTTGATTGAGGTCAAGAAAACAAATTTAGTCTTCTGTTTAATTCTCAGTTCAAACAAAGATGATCCAGCTTAGTTTTCAAAAAATATCATTGTCTTTTGATTGAGGTCAAGAAGACAAATTTAGTCTTCTGTTCAATTCTCTGTTCAAGCAAAAATCCAGCTCAGTTCAATAAAATCCAGCATTGTCTTTGATTGAGGTCAAGAAAACAAATTTAGTCTTCTGTTTAATTCTCAGTTCAAACAAAGATGATCCAGCTTAGTTTACTATCATTGTCTTTGATTGAGGTCAAGAAGACAAATTTAGTCTTTCTGTTCAATTCTCTGTTCAAGCAAAAACAAATCCAGCTCAGTTCAATAGCATTGTTAATCTTTGATTGAGGTCAAGAAAACAAATTTAGTCTTCTGTTTAATTCTCAGTTCAAACAAAGATGATCCAGCTTTAGTTTACTATCATTGTCTTTGATTGAGGTCAAGAAGACAAATTTAGTCTTCTGTTCAATTCTCTGTTCAAGCAAAAATCCAGCTCAGTTCAATAGCATTGTCTTTGATTGAGGTCAAGAAAACAAATTTAGTCTTCTGTTTAATTCTCAGTTCAAACAAAGATGATCCAGCTTAGTTTACTATCATTGTCTTTGATTGAGGTCAAGAAGACAAATTTAGTCTTCTGTTCAATTCTTTCAAGCAAAAATCCAGCTCAGTTCAATAGCATTGTCTTTGATTGAGGTCAAAAAACAAATTTAGTCTTCCAGCTTCTCAGTTCAAAGCAAAGATGATCCAGAAGACTTTAGTTTACTTTTGTCTTTGATTGAGGTCAAGAAGACAAATTTAGTCTTCTGTTCAATTCTCTGTTCAAGCAAAAATCCAGCTCAGTTCAATAGCATTGTCTTTGATTGAGGTCAAGAAGACAAATTTAGTCTTCTGTTCAATTCTCTGTTCAAGCAAAAATCCAGCTCAGTTCAATAGCATTGTCTTTGATTGAGGTCAAGAAGACAAATTTAGTCTTCTGTTCAATTCTCTGTTCAAGCAAAAAATCCAGCTCAGTTCAATAGCATTGTCTTTGATTGATGTCAAGAAGACAAATTTAGTCTTCTGTTCAATTCTCTGTTCAAGCAAAAATCCAGCTCAGTTCAATAGCATTGTCTTTGATTGAGGTCAAGAAGACAAATTTAGTCTTCTGTTCAATTCTCTGTTCAAGCAAAAATCCAACTCAGTTCAATAGCATTGTCTTTGATTGAGGTCAAGAAGACAAATTTAGTCTTCTGTTCAATTCTCTGTTCAAGCAAAAATCCAGCTCAGTTCAATAGCATTGTCTTTGATTGAGGTCAAGAAGACAAATTTAGTCTTCTGTTCAATTCTCTGTTCAAGCAAAAAATCCAGCTCAGTTCAATAGCATTGTCTTTTGATTGAGGTCAAGAAAACAAATTTAGTCTTCTGTTTAATTCTCAGTTCAAACAAAGATGATCCAAACTATCATTGTCTTTGATTGTTCAAGAAGACAAATTTAGTCTTCTGTTCAATTCTGTTCAAGCAAAAAATCAGCTCAGTTCAATAGCATTGTCTTTGATTGAGGTCAAGAAAACAAATTTAGTCTTCTGTTTAATTCTCAGTTCAAACAAAGATGATCCAGCTTAGTTTACTATCATTGTCTTTGATTGAGGTCAAGAAGACAAATTTAGTCTTCTGTTCAATTCTCTGTTCAAGCAAAAATCCAGCTCAGTTCAATAGCATTGTCTTTGATTGAGGTCAAGAAAACAAATTTAGTCTTCTGTTTAATTCTCAGTTCAAACAAAGATGATCCAGCTTAGTTTACTATCATTGTCTTTGATTGAGGTCAAGAAGACAAATTTAGTCTTCTGTTCAATTCTCTGTTCAAGCAAAAATCCAGCTCAGTTCAATAGCATTGTCTTTGATTGAGGTCAAGAAAACAAATTTAGTCTTCTGTTTAATTCTCAGTTCAAACAAAGATGATCCAGCTTAGTTTACTATCATTGTCTTTGATTGAGGTCAAGAAGACAAATTTAGTCTTCTGTTTAATTCTCAGTTCAAACAAAGATGATCCAGCTTAGTTTTTACTATCATTGTCTTTGATTGAGGTCAAGAAGACAAATTTAGTCTTCTGTTCAATTCTCTGTTCAAGCAAAAATCCAGCTCAGTTCAATAGCATTGTCTTTGATTGAGGTCAAGAAAACAAATTTAGTCTTCTGTTTAATTCTCAGTTCAAACAAAGATGATCCAGCTTAGTTTACTATCATTGTCTTTGATTGAGGTCAAGAAGACAAATTTAGTCTTCTGTTTAATTCTCAGTTCAAACAAAGATGATCCAGCTTAGTTTACTATCATTGTCTTTGATTGAGGTCAAGAAGACAAATTTAGTCTTCTGTTCAATTCTCTGTTCAAGCAAAAATCCAGCTCAAAATTGTCTTTGATTGAGGTCAAGAAGACAAATTTAGTCTTCTGTTCAATTCTGTTCTCTGTTCAATCAGTTCAAACAAAGTTCAATAGCATTGTCTTTGATTGAGGTCAAGAAGACAAATTTAGTCTTCTGTTCAATTCTCTGTTCAAGCAAAAATCCAGCTCAGTTCAATAGCATTGTCTTTGATTGAGGTCAAGAAGACAAATTTAGTCTTCTGTTTAATTCTCTGTTCAAGCAAAAAACCAGCTCAGTTCAATAGCATTGTCTTTGATTGAGGTCAAGAAGACAAATTTAGTCTTCTGTTTAATTCTCAGTTCAAACAAAGATGATCCAGCTTAGTTTACTATCATTGTCTTTGATTGAGGTCAAGAAGACAAATTTAGTCTTCTGTTCAATTCTCTGTTCAAGCAAAAAATCCAGCTCAGTTCAATAGCATTGTCTTTGATTGAGGTCAAGAAGACAAATTTAGTCTTCTGTTCAATTCTCTGTTCAAGCAAAAATCCAGCTCAGTTCAATAGCATTGTCTTTGATTGAGGTCAAAAGACAAATTTAGTCTTCTGTTCAATTCTCTGTTCAAGCAAAAAATCCAGCTCAGTTCAATAGCATTGTCTTTGATTGAGGTCAAGAGACAAATTTAGTCTTCTGTTTAATTCTCAGTTCAAACAAAGATGATCCAGCTTAGTTTACTATCATTGTCTTTGATTGAGGTCAAGAAGACAAATTTAGTCTTCTGTTCAATTCTCTGTTCAAGCAAAAATCCAGCTCAGTTCCCAATAGCATTGTCTTTGATTGAGGTCAAGAAGACAAATTTAGTCTTCTGTTCAATTCTCTGTTCAAGCAAAATCCAGCTCAGTTCAATAGCATTGTCTTTGATTGAGGTCAAGAAGACAAATTTAGTCTTCTGTTTAATTCTCAATGATCCATTGTTTACTATCATTGTCTTTGATTGAGGTCAAGAAGACAAATTTAGTCTTCTGTTCAAATTTAAAAAAACCAGTCTTCAATAGCATTGTCTTTGATTGAGGTCAAGAAAACAAATTTAGTCTTCTGTTTAATTCTCAGTTCAAACAAAGATGATCCAGCTTAGTTTACTATCATTGTCTTTGATTGAGGTCAAGAAGACAAATTTAGTCTTCTGTTCAATTCTCTGTTCAAGCAAAAAATCCAGCTCAGTTCAATAGCATTGTCTTTGATTGAGGTCAAGAAAACAAATTTAGTCTTCTGTTTAATTCTCAGTTCAAACAAAGATGATCCAGCTTAGTTTACTATCATTGTCTTTGATTGAGGTCAAGAAGACAAATTTAGTCTTCTGTTCAATTCTCTGTTCAAGCAAAGATGATCCAGCTCAGTTCAATAGCATTGTCTTTGATTGAGGTCAAGAAAACAAATTTAGTCTTCTGTTTAATTCTCAGTTCAAACAAAGATGATCCAGCTTAGTTTAATAGCATTGTCTTTTGATTGAGGTCAAGAAGACAAATTTAGTCTTCTGTTTAATTCTCAATTCAAACAAAGATGATCCAGCTTAGTTTACTATCATTGTCTTTGATTGAGGTCAAGAAGACAAAAGTCTTCTGTTCAATTCTCTGTTCAAGCAAAATCCAGCTCAGTTCAATAGCATTGTCTTTGATTGAGGTCAAGAAAACAAATTTAGTCTTCTGTTTAATTCTCAGTTCAAACAAAGATGATCCAGCTTAGTTTACTATCATTGTCTTGATTGAGGTCAAGAAGACAAATTTAGTCTTCTGTTTAATTCTCAGTTCAAACAAAGATGATCCAGCTTAGTTTACTATCATTTCATTGAGGTAAGAAGACAAATTTAGTCTTCTGTTCAATTCTCTGTTCAAGGTTCAATAGCATTGTCTTTGATTGAGGTCAAGAAGACAAATTTAGTCTTCTGTTCAATTCTCTGTTCAAGCAAAAATCCAGCTCAGTTCAATAGCATTGTCTTTGATTGAGGTCAAGAAGACAAATTTAGTCTTCTGTTCAATTCTCTGTTCAAGCAAAAAATCCAGCTCAGTTCAATAGCATTGTCTTTGATTGAGGTCAAGAAGACAAATTTAGTCTTCTGTTCAATTCTCTGTTCAAGCAAAAAAATCCAGCTCAGTTCAATAGCATTGTCTTTGATTGAGGTCAAGAAGACAAATTTAGTCTTCTGTTTAATTCTCAGTTCAAACAAAGATGATCCAGCTTAGTTTACTATCATTGTCTTTGATTGAGGTCAAGAAGACAAATTTAGTCTTCTGTTCAATTCTCTGTTCAAGCAAAAAATCCAGCTCAGTTCAATAGCATTGTCTTTGATTGAGGTCAAGAAGACAAATTTAGTCTTCTGTTCAATTCTCTGTTCAAGCAAAAAATCCAGCTCAGTTCAATAGCATTGTCTTTGATTGAGGTCAAGAAGACAAATTTAGTCTTCTGTTCAATTCTCTGTTCAAGCAAAAATCCAGCTCAGTTCAATAGCATTGTCTTTGATTGAGGTCAAGAAGACAAATTTAGTCTTCTGTTTAATTCTCAGTTCAAAACAAAAATGATCCAGCTTTCCAGTTTACTATCATTGTCTTTGATTGAGGTCAAGAAGACAAATTTAGTCTTCTGTTCAATTCTCTGTTCAAGCAAAAAATCCAGCTCAGTTCAATAGCATTGTCTTTGATTGAGGTCAAGAAGACAAATTTAGTCTTCTGTTCAATTCTCTTTCAAGCAAAAAATCCAGCTCAGTTCAATAGCATTGTCTTTGATTGAGGTCAAGAAGACAAATTTAGTCTTCTGTTTAATTCTCAGTTCAAACAAAGATGATCCATTGTTTACTTCATTGTCTTGATTGAGGTCAAGAAGACAAATTTAGTCTTCTGTTCAATTCTCTGTTCAAGCAAAAAATCCAGCTCAGTTCAATAGCATTGTCTTTGATTGAGGTCAAGAAAACAAATTTAGTCTTCTGTTTAATTCTCAGTTCAAACAAAGATGATCCAGCTTAGTTTACTATCATTGTCTTTGATTGAGGTCAAGAAGACAAATTTAGTCTTCTGTTCAATTCTCTGTTCAAACAAAAAAAACAAATGATCCAGCTCAGTTCAATAGCATTGTCTTTGATTGAGGTCAAGAAAACAAATTTAGTCTTCTGTTTAATTCTCAGTTCAAACAAAAATCCAGCTTAGTTTACTATCATTGTCTTTGATTGAGGTCAAGAAGACAAATTTAGTCTTCTGTTTAATTCTCAGTTCAAACAAAGATGATCCAGCTTAGTTTACTATCATTGTCTTTGATTGAGGTCAAGAAGACAAATTTAGTCTTCTGTTTAATTCAGTCAATAGCATTCAAAAGAAAACAAAGATGTTTAGTTTACTATCATTGTCTTTGATTGAGGTCTTTAGTCTTCTGTTCAATTCTCTGTTCAAAAAAAATCCAGCTCAGTTCAATAGCATTGTCTTTGATTGAGGTCAAGAAGACAAATTTAGTCTTCTGTTTAATTCTCAGTTCAAACAAAGATGATCCAGCTTAGTTTACTATCATTGTCTTTGATTGAGGTCAAGAAAACAAATTTAGTCTTCTGTTTAATTCTCAGTTCAAACAAAGATGATCCAAATTTAGCTTCTGTTCACAAGTTTACTATCATTGTCTTTGATTGAGGTCAAGAAAACAAATTTAGTCTTCTGTTTAATTCTCAGTTCAAACAAAGATGATCCAGCTTAGTTTACTATCATTGTCTTTGATTGAGGTCAAGAAGACAAATTTAGTCTTCTGTTTAATTCTCAGTTCAAAACAAAGATGATCCAAGTTTACTATCATTGTCTTTGATTGAGGTCAAGAAGACAAATTTAATTTCAGTTCTTCTGTTTAAGGTTGATCCAGCTTAGTCTCTGTTTACTAGTCATTGTCTTTGATTGAGGTCAAGAAGACAAATTTAGTCTTCTGTTTAATTCTCAGTTCAAACAAAGATGATCCAGCTTAGTTTACTATCATTGTCTTTGATTGAGGTCAAGAAGACAAATTTAGTCTTCTGTTTAATTCTCAGTTCAAACAAAGATGATCCAGCTTAGTTTACTATCATTGTCTTTGATTGAGGTCAAGAAAACAAATTTAGTCTTCTGTTTAATTCTCAGTTCAAACAAAGATGATCCAGCTTAGTTTACTATCATTGTCTTTGATTGAGGTCAAGTAAGACAAATTTAGTCTTCTGTTCAATTCTCTGTTCAAACAAAAAATCCAGCTCAGTTCAATAGCATTGTCTTTGATTGAGGTCAAGAAAACAAATTTAGTCTTCTGTTTAATTCTCAGTTCAAACAAAGATGATCCAGCTTTTAGTTTACTATCATTGTCTTTGATTGAGGTCCAAAAGACAAATTTAGTCTTCTGTTTAATTCTCAGTTCAAACAAAGATGATCCAGCTTAGTTTACTATCATTGTCTTTGATTGAGGTCAAGAAAACAAATTTAGTCTTCTGTTTAATTCTCAGTTCAAACAAAGATGATCCAGCTTAGTTTACTATCATTGTCTTTGATTGAGGTCAAGAAGACAAATTCTTCTGTTCAATTCTCTGTTCAAGCAAAAATCCAGCTCAGTTCAATAGCATTGTCTTTGATTGAGGTCAAGAAGACAAATTTAGTCTTCTGTTTAATTCTCAGTTCAAACAAAGATGATCCAATTAGTTTACTATCATTGTCTTTGATTGAGGTCAAGAAGACAAATTTAGTCTTCTGTTCAATTCTCTGTTCAAGCAAAAAATCCAGCTCAGTTCAATAGCATTGTCTTTGATTGAGGTCAAGAAGACAAATTTAGTCTTCTGTTTAATTCTCAGTTCAAACAAAGATGATCCAGCTTAGTTTACTATCATTGTCTTTGATTGAGGTCAAGAAGACAAATTTAGTCTTCTGTTTAATTCTCAGTTCAAACAAAGATGATCCAGCTTAGTTTACTATCATTGTTTTGATTGAGGTCAATTTAGTCTTCTGTTCAATTCTCTGTTCAAAAAAATCCAGCTCAGTTCAATAGCATTGTCTTTGATTGAGGTCAAGAAAACAAATTTAGTCTTCTGTTTAATTCTCAGTTCAAACAAAGATGATCCAGCTTAGTTTACTATCATTGTCTTTGATTGAGGTCAAGAAGACAAATTTAGTCTTCTGTTCAATTCTCTGTTCAAGCAAAAATCCAGCTCAGTTCAATAGCATTGTCTTTGATTGAGGTCAAGAAAACAAATTTAGTCTTCTGTTCAATTCTCTGTTCAAGCAAAAATCCAGCTCAGTTCAATAGCATTGTCTTTGATTGAGGTCAAGAAGACAAATTTAGTCTTCTGTTCAATTCTCTGTTCAAGCAAAAATCCAGCTCAGTTCAATAGCATTGTCTTTGATTGAGGTCAAGAAGACAAATTTAGTCTTCTGTTTAATTCTCTGTTCAAGCAAAAATCCAGTTCAGTTCAATAGCATTGTCTTTGATTGAGGTCAAGAAGACAAAGTTAGTTTTCTTTCCTGTAGTGCAATGGATGGAATAAAGAACAAAAAAAAAAAAAAGATGTGAGTAAGAAAGGAAATACAATAAATAACATGAAACAAAATAGCTGTATAATGAAGGAAATTATTTGATAAACAATAAATATGCAGTACCCCAAAAACATCCTCACCATATCAGGTAGGGGGAAATTGAAAGAAATGATTTGTTACACAGGGGTAAATTGAACTGATAAGTTTTCAAAACTGTTTCTTACGAATACTTTGCTGATCGAGCTGGGTGTTTAAAATTTAACAATGTTGTTAAATCCATGTTTAACTAACCCCCACAGTATTTTGGGAGAGGGTCATACCTGCTGCATGATGTATCCCCCCCCCAAAGGAAGTTCCAAGAAGGTTTCAGCAATTTTTGTCTCTAGTCCTATGTATGGGTGGTACTGTCTCTTTAAAATTGGCCTGTTTCCACAAGATGGTGTATGTGGTTAAATTCCTCCCACATTTATCCAAAATATAAAAGACGTCCTTATTTTAAAGATAAAGTTCTGAGGTGGGGTGTATTAGACATTTGGAAAAAGTTTTACTGAATAAGTATCTATTCTTCTAAACACAAAAGAGCTCAAAATAAGAAAAAAGTAAAAAAAGGTTTATGTTTATTTGATTCAAAACCTATGCAGTCTTTATTGCTTTCATTATCACTTGGAATGGAATCAGACATTTTGTCATTGGATCAAATATTACAATGTCATATTCATTGCTTTCACTATCAGTTTGAAATCTATCTTTGGATCCAGTATTATGACCAAATCCAAAGTCATCCTTATTGCTTTCACTATTGCTTGGAAAGGAATCAGACATTTCATCATTGGATCCAATATTGGGATCAAAAAGAAAGTCATCATGATTGCTTTATTGATACTACATTTCTTAAATGACTATCACTTCTTATATTTATCCAAAAATACTTTACCCACATTCACATTTTAGCAAGCATTGATCTTTTTTTTTCTCCAATAGCTGTTCCAGTAAAAGCTTCCTGCTCTTAATTGCATGAAACACTTTTATTGTTCATATATATATTGCACTTCCGAAATGCATATTATTGTGCATAACTATTTCAATATATTTACACATAGCTTGTGTGTGTGTTGGATGTCTAATCGTATCCCAAACAAAAGTGAAGATGATGAGACAAAGGGGGGGAAATTTTTATTAACAGCACATTTCACTGGGAGAACTTTCTTAGGTTAAAATGAATGGATGGAAGAAAGAAAGACAAAACTGTGTGTGAGAAAAATGCCTTAGGATCTCCAGAGGATAAGCGGAAATCATAAATCAATTTAAATTACGTTAGCTTATCACCTCCACTTAGAGAGTATCTGTCCAGTGTGTTTGTTTGTTTTATTTATATCTGTATTAGACTGTAGGATTTTAAATTGGATTTTTTTTTGTTATATATACACTTGTATATACACATATATAAGAGCCTTTTTATATATACTTGTACATTTTATATATATATATATATATATTACACACACACATTCAACTATTTCATATATATTTAGAAAAATATGACAAACTGGAAAGTTTTTTTTTGTACCGCATTTCATCTGAGTACACATGCGCACAAAAGAAGATAGTTTCCAAATTTTTGGAAAGAATTTTTTTTTTTTTTTTATTTAACTAAAATCATCTGTATTATTTTTCTTTCCATCACCTTTGTCCCTGATTATCCCAAACTGTGACAATATAAAATCTACCAAGAATAGTGATATATTCTAAGAGACTAGATCCAAATATATATCACTATTCTTGGTAGATTTTATATTGTCACAGTTTGGGATAATCAGGAACAAAGGAGGTGGAGACATAAAGAAAAAGAAAACAGATGATTGCGGCTAGATTGAAAAGAAAAAATTCTTTCAAAAAATTTGGAAACTACTTGTGTCTCTTGTTTCCTGTGCATGTGTTGAAGTGGCAATGTCATAAAAGCCCAGTCTGATGAAATCCTAGTGGATGAAATGCATCACAAAAAAGCCTATGCAGTTTGTCATATTTTTCTAAATATTATTGATATATATATATATATATATATATCTGTGTGTGTGTGTGTTTACTCCGTTACAGCAGCAAGAAAACTAGTGTGATTAAGTTCAACATTTAATGATGTGATCACAGTAGTACTAGTAATAACATGCATGACTAGTAAGCAGTGAGATAACTCTAAACATGTTATGCCAAAAGTGTAAATAATATTTGACTTGTATATAACTTTTTTTGAATAATTTTTGAGTTACCCATATATAACTAAAAATTATTCAAAAATGTTATTATATATATATAGATTTTTATATATTTGTTTCTTTGCCTTCTATGGAAAATTTTTTAAAATGTATAAAGTGATGTTTCATTAGTTGTATTTTTAAATAAAATCGTTTAATACCACCTATGTTAAGCCCCCGATGAGATGTATAAATTAGACATTGAAACAAATATGCATTTTTGTTGTGGTAACTATGTTCCAACGTAACAGTTTATTATATATAACTTTTTTCTATAATTTTTGAGTTAACCATATATATATATATATATATATATATATATATATATATATATATATATATATATATATATGGTTAATATATATATATATATATATATATATATATATATATAACTCAAAAAGTTATTCAAAAATTATATATATAAATAACTCAAGAATTATTTACACTTTTGCCATAACATATGTTTAGGTTTATGGTCACATAATCAAAGGTTGAACTTGATCACACCAGTTTTCTTGCTGCTGTTACAGAAATATATATATATATATATATATATATATATATATATATATATATATATATATATAAAATAGTTGGATGTCTGTCTCTGTGTGTGTGTGTGTGTGTGTATATATATATATATATATATATATATATATATGAAATATTCATAACTTTGGTGTATAGGATGCAAGCAAATTTTAATATCAAATTTTGAGGTTAATAAAAAATAAGCATGTCTTAATCACTTGTTGTGATGATATAACCCAACTTCCCCATTCATGATAATGGACGGACTGGTTGCCGATTAAGTACGACCACAGTGGACAGTCAGAAAGTCTTCGTTTGTTAACACCTATTGAGGTTAGCATACTCCCAACTCTGTCTCTGTACTTGACACACCTACCTCTGATTATAAACCTATTATTGAAAACCAACACTTGGGTTACTTTGTTTATTATATCTTGCACGAGATATAACATCACTGAACCTTTTTCTCACCCAGTTTCCCCAATCAGGGCTAAAATTAAAAATTTCTTCAGCCCCAGGAACCATCCTACCAGTATCTCTCCTTTGGGGTTATAATTAATCCCTGATTCCTGGGTCATGTAAAAAAAAGTAGATATGCAATGCAGATTAAGCAATTTTTGTCCCTGCACTTTGTACTCGTTTGTTCTCCAATTTTAAACTCTGCATTGTGTCACATTCTTGTGGCTATGCAAAAAAAAAATGGTCTTTTGTTTCTGTCAGGACCCCAGTCAGGGCTAAAATTAAGTATAATGTATTAGAGTCTCAGAGAGTGTTCCACCAATTTTGGGAGAAGGCTAGGGTCATAACTGGAACCTTGTGCCAGATTCTGTTCTTGTGGACATTTGGATAGATACCAAATGCATCTTTCAAGCTGCACATCTTATCAGTGTTTAAAAAAACAAAAAAAAATATGTTGTTTTTATATATATATATATATATATATATATATATATATATATATATATATATATAGTCACACATGAAATGACATTTTTTTGGTTTGTTGTTGATCTGGTCATCTAATGAAGCAAGCTCTTTAGTACAAAAAAAAAAAAAAATCTTGACTTATTCCTGACTCTTTTTCTTGCAATATATTGTTACTCATAAGCCTAGTGAAAATGATTGCAATCAAACAATGTCGAATAATCTTACTGTGTGAGTACAAACTGGGAAAAAAAACTATTTTTGCATCAAATTATTACATGTAATGAGAATTGGAATCTCTTTGACAACAGTAAGAGAGGAGCCAGAGGTTAGACGCAAGTGAATCACCAAAACAATACCTAAAACCTCCACTACCTCCTAAGAAGTTAATGTATGGTGGTCTTTCAAAGGGGTTATTCATTATTCATTCTTACCACAGAGGAAAACACTAACAGCAACCTCATATTGTGGAAAGATTGAGTGAATGCATGAAAAATTGCAAAAGAAACATCATAGACTTGTGAATAGGGATGGCCTAATTTTGCTGCATGATAATGCATTGCTGCAGAGTTCTTAATCAACTGTCCAAAAGCTGTCTTGCCTGAATTATGAAATTTTCTCTCATCCGCCATATTCACATGTTATCTCTCCAACTGATTGTGACTTATTTAAGCAGTTTGAGCTTTTCATATGCAATGAAACATTCTCCAATAGGGAAGAAGTAATCGAAGTATTTGAACTATTTATCACATCAAAGGATGAGCATTTTTTTTAAAGAAGGGAACAAGAATTTAGAGGTATATTGGAGAACAGTCATTCATCAACATGGTGGCTATTTCAACTAAATAAATTAGTTATTTAACATTTCAGAAGCATTTTATTCATTTCCTTTAAAGTGCAACATTTTATGTGTCATATATATATATATATATATATATATATATATATATATATATATATATATATATATATATATATATATATATATATGAAATTATTTATATATTATAAATGCACAGTACTTATTGGAAAGTGCTCAATATCAGTGATAGAGCTAACATATTTAGTTAGATTGGTGTGAATTTGTGACCATGGGTTTCATGCTATTTGCGATCATCAGACAAACTGATTAATTTTTAAATTTTGGATTTATATATGGTTGCAAATATTGATGTTTTTATGGAAGTGGGGTGAAAAATTGTTGGAACACCACTCATACATATACAAACATACATACACAAACATTCACTCATTGACATACGCAGACAGACATATATACATACATACACACTCGCTCACACAAACATAAATGAACAGTGTGGGACTGGGCATATATTTCTTATATAAAATGTGTGTATATATATATATATATATATATATATATATATAAATATAAAAAATTGCATATATGTGCAAAATATAGAAAATATGAAAGAACAGTTAGGTTAATAATCCGAAGTGAAAAATTGTTGTTGGAGTATTTTTGTTTTCATTTTTAAAAAAACAGTGCTCAATACATAAGTAGAGCCTAAATTTAAAAAAATTAATTTAAGGTATACAAATATGAATTTAACGTCGTAACAATAATGTCAACAACTTTCTGTTGTTGAAACAGACCAGATGATATACATCAAAATGATGTCATCATTTGCTTGAAAATAGACACCCGACCCTACCTTGATTTAACCTCTTTCCGAAAGTAACTAATATGTTGATACAATATGTTCACCCTTATGCCCCTTTTTACAATAATTGTTTTCACCGTTTCCATGTAATTAATATTATGAATGTATATGCTTATAAAGCTCCATAAATTTCAAGATTAGTTATTCCAAAATTCGCTTGAGGATGAAACAGAGCTGGTTTTTAGCTTTTGTTTTTGAAACATGAGAACACTGATGTAGTGATGGAATCATATTTTTGAAAAATAATTATAATATATAAGAAATATATGCCCAGTTCACTGCACTGTTCATTTATTTATGTGTATTTTGTTCATGTTTGTGTGAGCTCCAGTGAGTGAGTGTTTATGTCTGCATATATCAATGAGTGAACATGTGTGTATGTATGTTTGTGTATGTATAAGTGGTGTTCTGATGACAATTTTTCTTCCCACTATCATAAAAACACTGATATATGCAACCATATATAAACCCAAAATTTAAAAATTTTTTAAAAGTTTGTCTGACAATTGCAAATAGCAGGAAACTCAGGGTCACAAACTCACAACAATCCAACTATATATATATATATATATATATATATATATATATATATATATATTATATATACATACAGGGTGTCCATATATTATATTTATATATATATTATATAAAATATATTTTATTTGTATTTTGTGTACACTTTAAAAACTTTATTTGTATTTGGTAATAGAAATAATTTGTAAAAAGGATTAGAAAGTAGTAAATCTATATTTTTTTTTTAAGGTTTAATTGAAATTTTATTTAAGTTTCCACATGTCCTCCATCATTAGCAATACAAAGGGTAATACGATTTTGCAATTCACGGAAAACATTTGCTAACTGATTTACAGTAATGCCTGAAATCACATTAGTTATTTTAGCTCTACTTAAAACTAGGTACATTAAACTTTATAACATTTTTTACAGATTATTTCTATTTGCAGATACAAATAAAGTTATAAATTTTTTAAGTGCACACAAACTTTATGACACCTTATATATATATATATATATATATATATATATATATATATATATATATATATATGTGTGTATATGTGTTTGTTTTCTTTAAGACAGAAGTGGACAGTGAACCATCAGGTTGTATTTTTTTTTTTTTTTTTTTTCTTATTACTGTCAATGACTCAATTGCGGTATTGGACAGAAGTGGTGGGAAATGACGTTACAAATAATCTATTTTACAGGTCTTTTGCAACAAGAAAATGTCGAGGACAGATTAGATTTCTTTTCTGGACTCTTCCCTCTCCTCTCTGCCTAATGTGTTTCTTCCTTCTCAGTTCCCTCCCCATCCTGCACCCTCAAATCCACCCTGTCCATCTCTGTTCCAAACAGTTCTTCAATTCCCAGCATTTATTACAATACTTACCATTCCTACCTACCCACTCTTTTGGGTCATCTCTTCTCTTTCTAGAATTTGTATTACTCTCTCTCTCTTCACTTCAGTTATTCTCTCTCTAATGACAGGTTTACTTTCTTCTCTCTCCTTCCTCTTCTACACCACTCACTCTCTTATATCTGCCTTTGCCTCCCTGTGTATCTGTTCTTTTTCCTTACTTCTCCCTTCTCCTCAACTGCTCTCCTCTTTCCTTTTATTTTTCTTTAGGTGATTCTAACCCCTCCCACCAGTTATTGTTTTGCCCCACCCCCAATTGACATCTTTTTTAAAAAATTTTTTTTGTTTTACTTACTCCACTTTCTAGATGTGTTTTCATTTTACATCTCTAAATCCAAGAGGATACTGAAAAGAAGGAATCTCCCTCACCGCAAAAAATAAAAATTCTGGTCTTTGGTCAGATTTTGGGAAGTGGGTCATTTTGAAATCCTTACCGCAGTTGCTTGTATAGGGCAGTTTAAAAAAAACATATGAATTAAAGACAAAAAGAAAACTTGCCAATGCATTTCATCCTCTGAGGGACTTTATCAAGCCAAATGATCTCGCAGAAGATGAAACACATCGGCTAAGATAGGTTTTTGCTTTTGTCTTTATTCATATTGTCCCTTTATAGATACAAGCTATCTGAAATTTTTACACACACACATACACACTATATATATATATATATATATATATATATATATATATATATGTGTGTGTGTGTGTGTGTGTGTGTGTGTGTGTGTGTGTGTGTCCATTATAAAAGCCTGTTTCGCTGTATCACAGCTCAACAGTGGGGATAAACATTTGATTGCTTCAAGCTGGTATCAAAACTTAACTGATTTGGCATCAGTCAGAGATTCTATCCCTAAGTTATTGGCACACAGCAGAAAGAGTAAAATTTTTAACGTATTATATACGAGATGTATATAAATGTCAGTAGCCAAGAGCACTCAGTTTTTAATTGAAGAGCAATGTGTTAATAGCAGCAGCAGCCACTCTTTTTTTTTGTTTTTTTTAAATTACCCTGTTCTCTATAGTGCACAATTGCACAATGAGAGCATAGTCATCTATATATAAGCCTGTTTTGCTGTATCACAGCTCATCAGTGTGGCTAGATAACCAATTGTTTCAAGCCAGGTTCGAAACTTGACTGATTTGGCATCAGTAAAATATATATATATATATTTATTAAAGACATTTTTATGTTTAACGTTGTTATTTTTATAGATACAAGTATTTAAGCAAATGCTCTGTTTAAGATAAACAGTATTAAATAACATTTACCGGCCTGAATATCTGAGAATTTTCATAGAAAATATTCGTTCCTTGACAGGATTCGAACCTGCATCCTATACGGAACCGTCATATATGCTGACGTGCCTTACCTCTAGGCGACAAAGAACCTTTTCGGTAGACAAGGTCGAATTTACTGCTTATAAACTTCAATCTTCAATGAATCTCGTACATTCATAACTGCTCTGGTGTATCAAATGTAAACAAATGACGTCATATATTAAGAAATGGACAAGGTCCGACAATTTATTTATTAAAGACATTTTTATGTTTAATTTTGTTATTTTTATAGATCCAAGTATTTAAGCAAATGCTCTGTTTAAGATAAACAGTATTAAATAACATTTACCGGCCTGAATATCCGAGAATTTTCATAGAAAATATTCGTTCCTTGACAGGATTCGAACCTGCATCCTATACGGAACCGTCATATACGCTGACGTGCCTTACCTCTAGGCTACAAATATATGACGTCATTTGTTTACATTTGATACGCCAGAGCAGTTATGAATGTACGAGATTCATTGAAGATTGAAGTTTATAAGCAGTAAATTCGACCTTGTCTACTGAAAAGGTTCTTTGTAGCCTAGAGGTAAGGCACGTCAGCGTATATGACGGTTCCGTATAGGATGCAGGTTCGAATCCTGTCAAAGAACGAATATTTTCTATGAAAATTCTCGGATATTCAGGCTGGTAAATGTTATTTAATACTGTTTATCTTAAACAGAGCATTTGCTTAAATACTTGTATCTATAAAAAAAACAACGTTAAACATAAAAATGTCTTTAATAAATAAATTGTCGGACCTTGTCCATTTCTTAATATATATATATATATATATATATATATATATATATATATATATATATATGTGCATACACACACACAAACAAACAAAAACAGAACAAGCCTGAACTTTAGATGATTTATTCATAAACATCTTCAAAAATTGAAAAAAATACAAGTTTTGAATATATATATATATATATATAATAAACAAGTTTTATTGAATTCAACTGGCAAGGTGTATATATTTAATTTTTTTATTGTATTTTTCTAATTTTTGAATAAGATGCTGAAACAATGGATAAACTGTCTTAAGTTCATGTTTGTCCTGCTGTTATATATATATATATATATATATATATATATATTATATTATATATATTTGTGTGTGATTGTTTCATTGAATGTGATAGACAAGGACAGTAATCTGAAAATATTGGTTGCCCAGAGACAAAGGGGGACCCAACCACATGTAAAATGCTATCATTTAATTTTCCTAAATAAATAAAATTTTAAAAAATTACATATGTAAAAAACAGTACAATTAAAATTTTTGTAGGAAAAGAATGTATATTTCTGACGGTGTACCTGTACTGAACATATTACTGGCAGTAAATACAAAATGCTATAATGTAATTTTTAAAAATTTATTTTTTAAATTTTACTTTTAAGTAATTGGTTGATAAGAACATTAGAAATTATATTAGAAAAATTGAATTAAAAAAAAAAACTCATATTTTCCTTGTCTGTTACATTCAATGAAACATGTATAAAAGAAAGGTTGCTGCCTACATATAAAATATATATTTATTATAAAGAAATAATTTATGCAAAGAATTAATTAGCAATGTTAATGTGATTAATGGCAAAATCACTGCTTACAGAACTTAATGAGACATTAACTTACTATCAATTCCTTGAATAATAAGATCCTTATATTCGAGTTGTTGTCAAATGGAAGACACATGCCAAGTACTTTTGAGAATTTCAAATTGTCATCTTCACAGTGCAATTTTCCCATACATAGGCAAACACTAAGATGAAATATGTGTAGACCAAAAGATGTTTTTTTAAATTATGCTATTTATTGACAGTTGAATGTATGTTTTGGAGCATGCAATGCTGTGACGTTAGAGTTTTTGTTCAAGTTGATCAAGTGAGAATTTTGTTTGAATTTTTAAAAGTTATAAATCCACAAAATTTTTTTGTTATATATATTTGTCCGTTAAAGTGAAATAGACTTAGTATAATCCAGTTAGTAGAGTAAAATTGTCTTAGTAGATGACAATTTGAAACTGTTGAAAGTGCTTGACATGTGTCTTCCATCCAACAACAACTTGAATATAAGGATCTTATTATTCAAAGAATTGATAGTCAATTAATGTCTCATTAAGTTCTGTTAGCAAAGTGATTTCGCCATTTAATTCTTTGTATAAATTGTTGCTTTATGATATAAAATATAAGCTGCACACTAATATATTTACAACATTAGATCTGCAGCACAGTAATAATCAGAATCTTAAATTCTATAGAAAACTACTAAGACATTTTTACTCTACCAATTGTACTTTGTTTCTTTATGATATAAAATATAAACTGCACACACTCTCTCTCTCTCTATATATATATATATATATATATATATATATATCTTTATTCAAGCATTTTTCTTTGAATAATATAGATATTATATATTTTATAATAATCCTTTCTAGTTTTCCAATTAGTTTCTTGATGTTAAGATGAAATTCATCAAGGAAGGTCCCATAGTTTTTGTTAACCCAAGCACTTTCGATCTCCTTTGAGATCATCCTCAGGGGTGAATTGTGAAGACAAACTTAATGTAATTGTGATCATGATCTTTGTAAACATGCTCTATTATAATTATTTTAAAATTATTTGTTGTAGCTATGGTGTCTTTATAAACAAGCATCCACAGTATAAAGGAGCTAACCAGAGATGATAAAAATGCAAATGGCATTAAATGTTGGTCAAATTTATTTTAAAATATTGCTACTACACTGGTTGGTTGCTTTTGGTATAGAGGGCCTTGACTATATATATTATTAAAAAGAGACATTTTGCGTTGATTAATTTTACATGTTGACTTTTCCAAATTACTAATAATCCTTCTCAGACAAGGAGGAAATAAACCCATTAGAAAGCAGTATAAGGATCATCATAACATTAGACAGCTGCTCACAAACTATAGCAACATATTAGGCAAAATCAAATAGTCAAAACAGACTTCTGATCCTTGAAGCAGGACTTGTACAACAAAAACAACAACCAATAAATAAAAACAATTTTTAACTAAAACCCTGAAATGTATATAAAAAAAGAAATAAAAACATACCACACTTACATCAACACACACACACACACACACACACTAGTTCTATAAAACTCACAACTCTACATACCCTGATGATGACTGAAGAAATTCGAAAATATGTGCTATATTTCTTATACAGTTCTTCCAAAATGAATTTCATATAATTTCTAACTGAATTTCCTCTTTGAGAAGGATTGTTCATAACTTTGAAAAGTCAATCTGTCTGTTGCTTTTAATAATATTTGCCTTAAAGAACATTTTCTGGCTAAATACACAGAATATATATATATATATATATATATATATATATATATATATATATATATATTGTAAACACTGTCTGAAGGAGAAAATAGCTATAATTACCTTCCCAGACCAACACAAACTATTAAATAAATGATCAGAACTCATCTCAAAATGCAGACAAAAAACAAATTTTTACCACCTTACTTACAAATCGAAAATCAAAGATGAACAAGAATAAAGAAAAATAAGTAAATAAAAAATAAAATAAATAAGTAAAATAAATTTATCCAAGCCAATAAATAAAGTAAATAATAAAATTAACAAACCCTAATTGCACACATAAACACAAGTAAATGCAATAACAACCACCAAAAATAAAATAATCAATAATAAATAAAAAAAAGTTAACAAGCAACATTATAAATAGCCAAAAACCTGAATCCAGATCCACGATTATTTCCACCCAATAGTCCCTAAAATAATTTGAAACATAACTGTGACCACCTACCTAAACGACAATGAGAACAATACAACAGACTACTCACAATTCATCACTGACCAATATATATATAATTAGTCAAGCAAAAATACAACACATATGGCCTAACAATTGTGTATAAGCATGAAACAGATTGTCATCACTGGGCATTGACTTCAATGCCTACTTATATATATTTGTTTAGTAAGACTAATCTACAAAGTCAAGGATTCACATACATTGTGTGTACTTTTTTTTTTCTGCTCTTCCTTTTCTATCTATCCACCCCCATTCCCCCTTTTGAGTGCCTTAGAATTCCAACAACAGAAAAAAAGAAATTTTCACTCACAACAACACTTTGTTTAACAGGACAATAATTGTCACTCTGAAGATCATTCTAATTTGTTTATCTTAAAACAGAAAAAAAATTATTCTCCTTTCCATGATCTATTTTGTTCAAATCATTATAACTGTATATAAATAAATCCTTACCTATTTTATATATTTAATGTTTTTGTTAGGTGAACTATGTCATTCGGATATTTCATGTCAATCATTTTATCATAAACCTTTCCTAAATAAAAAGGATGATCTGTAATTGGAATGAAAGAAGTGATGGAACATACCCTGAATCCATCATAAAAATTCAAGATTTGAATTAGAACATACAAAAAATAACTTTAAATATGTTGGTATATGTATCAGTTATAACAAATTCATTATAAGAGAAGAAAATCGAACATATTGGGGTTGGTGCATAATTATCTGGCGTTTTTTAAACAATATTTATTATGAAAAAAAGATACATAATTCAACAATACCATTTTTAAATGAGTATGATTATTGACACATATTTTTATAACCTGAAAATTTGAAAAAATGATTTACTCTTTTTATAGAAGCTAATAGCTTCTATAAAAATAGTAAATTATTTTTTTGAAAGTTATTCCGCATCTCTTGAAAATGAAACTAAACTTTAAATTTTAGGTTTAAATTAAAATTTTAAATAATAATTATAGTTTTATGCTCTACTGTGTATTGAGCCCTGTTTTTAAAAAATAAATTCTGAAGTACTCTAGATTATAAATCTGATTGTTCTTATATATATATATATATATATATATATATATATATATATATATATATATATATATATATATATATATATATACACACACATACACACACTGCACTTTCACAGCCTAACACCAATTTTCCAGAACAATATAACCATGTTAGTTACTGAAACATTTTGAAAAGCATTTTTTTTTTTTTTTTTAATTCTTCACTTTTATCCATTCATAGCTACTTTTTTTGTCATTTGCTGCACTGTTTTTTTGTTTTTTTTTTAAAAAACAAAAGAAGCAACTCTTGGATTGCTTGTGCAGTAGTAGCAAATTTTAAGCTTGGTTTGTTCAGTTAAATGCATATAGCAAATATTTAATGCCATTTTGCATGTCTACCATTTTCCAGCCGGCCCCCTTATATTGGGACGCTTGTTTTGCAAAATTTCCATAGATACAATAGATAAATTTTATATTAATTATAACAGAGCATGTTCATGCATGTTTTTTTTAAAGATCATCCTCACACCAAAATGCAGATTTTATCACAGTTACAATAAGTTTGTCTTTATAATTTACCCCTGAGGATGATCTTGACAAAGATCGAAAGTACTTGGGTAGGAAAAATCTATGGCATTTTCCTTGATGAATTTAATCTTAACATCAAGAAACTAATTAGAGAACTGGAAGGGATCAGTATAAAACTAAATAAACATGTTTATTATTCAATGAAGAAAAACAAAACTTATCTTAGCTGACATATTTCATTCTCTGTGGGACTTTATCAAGGCAAATGCAAGGATTTTATTTTGTAATATGTATTTATTTACAAGAGCAAAAATGTTATTGGTTTTTCAAAATTTTTGTGTTTAGGAATGCTCATATATATTCATCAGGTTAGCTGAAACATCAAACATGCTATGGGGGACATGAAGAATGAGCTTTCCTAAACTCAAAAAGACTGTCTGGATTTACTTCCATAGCCTTTTCCATCTTTGGATATGAATGCATGGCAGCAGAGGTTTAAAATCAGGCTTTTCCTTCCCCTAGATCAGTGGTCCCCAAACTTTTTTTTTTTCTTCCGGGGGCATTCTTGAATTAAATTTTGCTTGCACCTCACCAAATTTTACATGATAAAAAGTACATTTAAAAATAAAAACAGAGAGAGAGGGCTAAAGGGAGATAACCTCAGATTCAAAGTCAGAACATTATCATTGATAACTCTCTCCTCCAGTTTACAGACTCTAGGTACTATATTCTTAATACTTGATATAATGGAAAAATATCACAATGATAAAATCGGTCATTATTTATAACTATTTATACCGGGACTCATGCTTACAATTACAACTAATCCATAATAATATTTTAAATTTTGAAATCATATTTATTTTTCGCAAATGAATTTTTTAAATTGTTTCCAAATCTTTGATTGTTTTTTTTTTCAATCATTCCACCTCACCTACTATCCTCTTCCCTCTTCTGCCACACCTATGAGTCATGCCACACTGTTTGGAAATCACTGCCCTAGACAAACTGCCTTCTTGGATTGATGAGCTCCATCTACCTGAAGTAGCTGGTTATTGTTAATAATATGATATTAGTATTACTAATAGTTGCAATCAAAGTAGTAGTAGTAGTGGTGGTGATAATCATAATAGTAGTAATAATAGCAATGAGTAGTAGTAATAGTTGAAATCAAAATAATATTAGTAACAGTAGTGATAATAGTAGTATTAGTAATAGTTGGGGTCTGTCATTGTCAGATTCCTGTTCTAATAAATATTTTGGCTTCTTTGCAAAGGACACTCATTCATGTTAGACGTGTTCTTGTTTTCCATTAAGCGATATTGATAAAGAATTGGAAAGAGTCAGAAGTCTTGTGTTCGCATCGCAAGGCTAGCCGAGATTTATTAGAATGCAGAACTTGTTAAAGACATCTGGTGTTGGTTCCAATCATTAAAAGACTGACAGTACCATCCAGTGTCCTTTCTTTGAAATCTTGGGGGAAAAATTAGCAAAGAATTTAAGGTTACATCAGGAAGTAAATTTCCTCGTCCTTCACCAAGCCCGTGAAGATGACCGATACGGACCATTCAAGACAAAATTTAGTTAATAATTAAATTGTGAAAGTCAGGAAAACAAAGAATTTTGAATTATTGTGTTTATAAGAAACTAGGTCTTCATGTCTTTAGGTAGAATTCATTAAAGAAATAAATCAAAATATATTCCCTCTAATGATTCCATATCTAGTGATATAGCAAATACTAAAAGCATCTATAGAAATTCATTGCAAATGATTTTACTATAGGAATGCATTAGAAATGATTTGAATACTAGCTCTTTATGGAACCTGGAATATTATGGCTAGGATTTATGAAAGAAATCCATCCAAATTTTCATTCCGTCTAATGATTCCATATCTAGTGATATAGCAAATACTAAAAGCATCTATAGAAATTCATTGAAAATGATTTTATAAGCATGAAACAGACTGTTGTTGCTTGGTGTTGACCTCAGTGTCCACTATACTTACATAAGCTTTATTGCCGATATTGAATGTTTAACCAGAAATATATCATATCTTAAAATTATATTTTTATCATTATATATATATATATATATATATATAAAAAGGAATAAATCTGTTGGTATATAATCCAAGTGGATCCTAGTAATATAAAATATTAAAACTGATCCATAAAAATAACTCAATGTATTTATAATAGAGCAAATAAATAGTAGTAAACCATAGAATTAAAAATTACCTCATATGGGGTATACACCTATTTCAACCAATGAAAACTTCAATCTTATTCAACCCTGATATACAGACTGAGTTCATGTTGGAATTAGAAATTTATCTATTTGTAATAGTAATAGTGCTCAATGCGGTTATACAGAGCAAAGATATGTATTAATTAGTACATATATGCATACCTATGTTTTTTGGTGTGCAACTATAGTTTCACTGGGTAGTGTTCCCAGTTTGTCAGACACGGGGTCTATATTGCTGGGAGTAAACAAATGGCTCATGGGAGTTTCGCTGTTACATAGTGTATAAAAAATAAAGTTGCACAGGAGTGTGCTAAATGCAATGCTGGTGGCTTACATTTCTTAGAAAAAATAGCAGGATATGAGGAGTGGGGGTTAAAAAAGTGTGAGTGAAAGACAAAGTTAATTACAAATTTGAAATCAAAAATGTTGGATTGCGTGGTCAGTAAACAGTTATGGATTAAAGGGAGGTAAAAAATGGCTGGGGATAAAAATAGGAAAAAACGTGTGGGAATCGAGGTGGTTAGCGGAGCCTAAATAAGTGGCTCATAGGAGTATCACTGCTATGTAGTGTAAGGAATAAAGTTGCATGTGGGTGTATTTGGTGCGATGCTGGTGGTTTACATTTCACAGAAAAAATTAGTGGAATATGAGGAGGGGTAAGAAAATTTGAAATTTAAAGTAATGTCATATATATATATATATATATATGTTAAGAAATGGACGAGGTCCGACAATTTATTTATTAAAGACATTTTATTTATGTTTAACGTTTATTAAAGACATTTTATTTAGATTAACGTTGTTATTTTTAAGATAAATGATTTTTATGATAAATTTAAATACATTCAGGCCACCAAAATGTTATTTTCAACACTGTTTATCATAAACAGAGCATTTGCTTAAATACTTGTATCTATAAAATAACAACGCTTAAGCAAACATAAATAAAATGTCTTTAATAAATAAATTGTCGGACCATAGACATTTCTAACATATGACGTCATTTGTTTACATTCAATACGCCAGAGCAGTTATGAATGTACATAGATTGCTGGAAGATTGTAGTTTATAAAGTAAATGACTTTGTCACCATGTTCATGGTAATGAAAGGGTCAAGGCACGCCATTTATTAAAGACGGTTCCATATAGGATGCAGGTTCGAATCCTGTCTATGAATACATATATTTTCTATGAAAATTTCTTGACATTCAGGCCGGTAAATGTTATTTAATACTGTTTATCATAAACAGAGCATTTGCTTAAATACTTGTATCTATAAAATAACAACGTTAAACATAAATAAAATGTCTTTAATAAATATATATATATATATATATATATATATATTGTTGCATGCTTGATGCACAGGTGGCCTAGATGCAATCGCATCTGATTGCATCTAGCATGAAACAGCCTGTCACCTCTAAGTGTTGACTTCAATGTTCACTTTTATATTTACACACACTATCTCTGATATTGAGCACTTTATCCCATAAATATAGCACATCTTAAGAATATATATATATATATATTTATTGTGTGTGTGTGTTTATTTTGGCAGTGAGTATTCATCCAAACATAGTATAGTTTTTTTATTGTATTTTTCCAATTTTTGGATAAGGTAATGAGTATTGTACTTTTCTTTCTTTTCATAAATCTCAGTATTTTTTATATATATATATATATATATATATATATATAGTGTGTGTGTACATATATATGTATTTATAATTACACACGATTTGATAATAGAGTTATATATAGTAATTATATTTTTTTTTTATTATTTCAAACATTATTTTTAATGGATACTGATATCTGAGTAGGAATTCAGTTTTTATTTTATTTTAAACAGTGTTTAAAATTAAAAGAAATAAACAGGTAACCATTGAGAATATAATGAAGTAATAAAAATGCTGGATTAAAAAAAAAAATATATATATATATATATATATATATGTATGTGTGTGTGTGTGTGTGTGTGTGTGTGTGGACATAGGTAGATTAATAAAAAATAAAAACTATCTGGCAGATTTTTACCATTTTTTAAAATTTTTAGTGGATAATGGGAAACCAGTCCTTAGATTTCAATATGTATCAACTGATACAAGTTCGAATCCTGCCAGAGAGTGCAGATTTTTCTTTACTAAAATTTCTGGAATATTCAGGCTTATAGACAAAAATAAATAAATATACTGTTTAAGAAATAAACAGACATTCTACTCAAAGATGAGTATCCACGAAAAAGGAACATTTAAAATGTTAACAAATTACATATCTCCAAACAAGTTTGATTAAAAAGAATCGACAAGGTATGTCTTCTTAATTTTTGATTGTATTTTCCAATTTTTCTATGAGGTGTTGAGTATATTCCACAACTTTGAACACAATATTCAACACCTTATTTGAAAATTGGAAAGATACAATAAAAAGAAATTAGACAGACCTTGTCAGTTTTTTTTAATCAAACTTGTTTGGATATATATATATTTAAAAAGATACTTAATTACTTCTGTTAAGTCATTGATTTCTCTTTTCTACGAAAGATTTTCTGTGAAAAATGGCATAAACAGAACATCTTGATTGAAATTCTGATTTGATTTCTTCTAAAGAGAATAATTAGAGATTTTCAGGCCAACCAATTCCTGTTGTGATGGTGGTGTTGGGGATACGGGTTTGATTTTTCCGATAATTTTCAGATAAGGTGTTGAGTAACAGAAAATTGAAAGAATACAATAAAAAAATTAAGCAGATATACCTTGTCCTCCTTTTTAATCAGACTTATTTAGATAAATACTTTGTGCTTAAATATACCTTATATATATATATATATATATATATATATATATATATATATATATATATATATATACACACACACGAGAGAAAAAATGACAGATGGAGTAAAAGTTTACTGTTCGTAGCATTTACATTTAAAAAAAATGCCCAATACAAAGTAGAGCTATATAGTATTATTATATTTTTATTGTAAGAGATTATAATAAAAACATTTTGAAATCATTACACAAAAGCTTTCATGTTTCAATACTTTGATTGTACTTCTTCAGGTGATACAATCAAAGTACTGAAACATGAAAACTTTCGTTTAGCAATTTCAATAGATTTTTATTATAAATAATATATATATATATATATATATATATATATATATATATATATACTTAATTACTATTGTAAGAAATTGATTTCTCTTTTTAAGATAGATTTTCGTAGAAAATGGAATAAACGAAACATCTTGAGTGAAATTCTGATTTGATTTCTTCTACAGAAAATAATTAGAGATTTTCAAGCCAACCAATTCCTGTTGTGATGGTTTCTTGGTGATGGTGGTGTTGGGGAAGTGGGTCTGATTTCTTCGGCATTCCAATGTCAGGTCCTTGGCATAAATAGGTACAAACAACCACTGTTCTTACCTGGATAAAAAAAAATATACCCTACCCCTAACTTCCCTCAACATTCCATACCTGAACTTTTCCTGAATTGATATTTTACTAAACACAACAAATACCGTCTCTACTAATTGTTTTTCAATGGTCATGATTTACAGCACTGTTTTAAAGAAATACCTCTTATATATTTCCATGGAAACTACAACAGTTTATTTATTGGTCACGGTTTCCATCTATGGTGGATTACGAACCAACATGACTTATTTCTCACCATTTATTTCAAGTTTGAGTAAACCTATTTCATTTCTACCACTGATGACTACAGAATTATGCTATCTGTCTGTCTGTTTTGGTTTGCATCTAATTCTTTCTCCAGGCACCATACTCTGAAGACAAGAAGGTAGTGAGCCCTGATCTTGATCTTTTCATGGGTACAGATTTTTTTTTTTTTTTTTTTTATCAATTTCACCCCATGCAAGGCAGTAAAGCCACTAAGACATGGGGGTTACTGGGTGCGGAAGAATTAGAAGCAGAAATATTACTCTTTTTGTTAGTAATCAGGAGGACAGTAGATAGCAATTGACATGGCATTTAAATTTTTTAAAATTAAAATTGGCTGGTAAACATGGAGCCAGAAGAGTGTACTACAAGCAAGAAGTGTGAGAAAAGAAACTGTTAGCATAGAACTCAGCTACGTCTAGCCGACTCAACTGTAAATTGATGAGATCTCAACACCAGTCTAGGACTGCACTTAAACTCAAGAAGTCTAGGTACGATACTGAAAATCTCATCTGAACAATTACCATGAAAGTATCTGTCTATATTTCTGAGATGAGGTATTATGTACATTATTTACATTATTCAGACTATTGTCCTCGTCTTTGTCGCCATATATATTACGTTTCGGCCGTTGTACGCTCCGGCCTTCTTCAGGTGGTTGGAATGTCAAACTTAACCCTTTATTTCTCAAGGACACATGGCACAATGGATAAAGGCATTAGTTAGATCCAGTGACAGGACCCAAAGAGTGTGAGTTCCATACCCGATTAAGGCAGTAGAGAACTTTCAGCCGGAAATTAACAGGAGATAACTGACAACTGACATCCATCGTGGAACTAGAACAGTCTACCCCGGTGAGCGAAATAAAGGGTTAAGTTCGACATTCTAACCACCTGAAGAAGGCCAGAGTGTACAACGGCTGAAACGTTGTAATAAATATGGCAACAAAGATGAGGACAATAGTCTGAATAATGTAAATAATGTACCATGAAAGTATTTATTAAAAAGACTTGGAGTCAATTTTACAGTGATGGGAAAGTGACTGGAGCTGAGCTGCTAGATCAGGACTGATAATATTGCTGATTCTTTTTTAGATCTTATCAAGGAGCTCAAGGTAAATAACAGGGGCACTTGACCATATGTAGCAGCAATATTATAAGCATGGATGAATGGTAGATTTATAGATATGCATGATAGATTCCGGAGAGAAAAATTGTCTAGCACGACAGAGTGAACTAACTTTCTTAGCAGCTGACTTAGTAATGGATTCAATAGTTTCAAAGGATTTCTGCAGACAAGTTGAGTCAAATTTTTCACATTTCAAGGAGTGTTTTTATTTATTTTATTTTTTCACTTTGTCTATCAGCTTGAAATCTGATATCATCATATGATTTTGGAATCATTCAATTTGAGCCGAAAGTTTTTGAGTCTATGTTACACAATCTAAACCATAATAATAACATTCCAATGTTCATCTTTGCAGGCAAATTATTGCTGTCTGCCAATGTAAACCTTCCTCTTCAGAATGCTATACACCTTCTCAGTTTAATTAAGGTTGAGGTAAAATAAGCTATTGTTTACCAGAACATCAACCTTATGCGTCATTTCATGTCAAACTTTAATTAAGGTTGAGAAAATAAATTTGGCCAGTAACTTTGAAAACAGCTTATTCATATGTTTATTGGTTTTCTTCACCAAATGTTTGGCTTCTTGAACCTTGGCTCAGTGTTTGCTTTCAAAAATTGTCTGTTATATCATCTTGACACGATCAGGACTTGTCATGAGTCCATCTCTAATAATGACACCTCAAAACTCTATATCACCTCGGCTTTGTTTATATTTGTGAGGATTGTTACTGTTGATGGATAAGTGATGGATATGCACAGCCCATCTCATCTTTAAGGGTAACATAGCATTCAGCGATTAAAAAAAAAATGTTTGAAGGAGAAAATAAATATTGGCCATCATGTCTTCAATATCTTTTAAGGCAGAAGTTGACAATCTTTTGGAGAGAGCAGGCCAGAAAGCTGTGCAGTGTCTCAGAGAAAGGACAAAATATCAAATGTACTATAATAAATTAGCTCAATTTCAGACTGCTCCAACTGATATTTTTTCTGCCACTTTCTCAACATCTGTTTTGTAAGGAGTACCAAATAATTTAAATTGTTTTTTATACTACCAGAAGTCAGAAAAAAAAGGAGAAAAACTTACTTTTCAAATCCTGAAAAGAACTCACAAATGTCCAGTATTATATCTCTTGTGAGTTTGGAGATTTGGAAAATGATAGGAGTTAATAGTTAACACACATATATATATATATATATATATATATATATATATTTTTGTGTATTTAGGCAGCAATCCTTCTTTCATGCACATTTCATTGAATATGACAGACAAGGTGCTTTTATTTAAGTTTTTATACAATTTCTCATGCGATCTA
>CAHIKZ030000888.1:472500-512500 GCA_903632075.3 Acanthosepion pharaonis | reverse complement strand
GTTGGTATTGTTGGGAAATTTCTTACCTGTGTAAAACAGGAAATTACATTCAGAGTAACTTGAAACGTCTGTAGGGATCTTTTTTTGATTTTTTTTTTTTGTATGTGAAGAGAGAAAACAAGAAATGGTGATAGAGCTTCCACTCATACACCCCAACCCTTTTGATTCCATCTTTATTCAGCTATTTCCAATTCTCTGCAATTTCAATAACTAATGGAATTCAAGGGTGATAATTCCATTTCAGATAAAAGCAAATAGAACACACACATGATGCCAAGGATCTGCAGGTAACATAACAGTTATCAGCATGGAAAATGAAACCTGCAATCAGAGTTCAAAATACAACCTAGACTATTTCATTTGCTTTCACACAAATGCCTTTATGAAAGTTATGAATGCATCGGTTATCTCCACTACTATGGGTTAAATAGAGTAGATTAAATTCTCTAGCCTTGAAAAAGCTTCGGTAGAGAATAGAAAACATTCTAACAAAAGGCCAAAAGACAGAACACACTCTGACACCAGCTTTGGGGTATTTCGAGGTGGTGTAATGGTTAGCAAGCTTGTCTCGCTAAATCAATTACACCTGGGTAGTGAGTTCGATCCTCTCTTGGTATCCCCACTTTTGGCCTTGCGCCACATCTAAGCTATGCTTAGAAAATCATTTGGAGTGTGAAAATCCCTCTCTTGAGGGGTATACACATTCAGATAGTTATGACAAGCCAAGAGCAGCCATGACTACCTTAGGCCAGCCCTGACCAGCTTAGACCAGTGGCCAGAGTGAAAACACTCAGGTCCCCACATTAAAAACTGACCTTGTGTCACAACCTGACTCAGTGGGGGTCAAGTAAATTTCACTCTGACACCAGCTGGAGAACAGAAAACTCTCAGGTCCCAGGCAGAAAATAAAAGTTGCAAATCCTAACAGCAGAAAAGGAAACAGGAAAACACTGCACAATCTTTCCCAAGAATCCATGCCATTTCACAGATAATGAAGAAAAGGTATCTGTGGAGAGCCATAACCACCTACACCCAGAAGAGTCTTGGCATTTAAAAAGAGAAAAAGTAAGTTTTATATTTTCTTCTTTGATAGTTGATGCAAAAGTATTTGATAAAGTACAACACAAAGAACTATTTGAACTACTAGGTAAGCTTGATTTATTTGAGAAGGATAATAGAACTATACCACATGCATATGGATAGAAAATGAATTCAGTAGATATACAGAAAAGAAAGGGATGTAAGGCATGGATGTGTCTTCTCAACAGACTTATTCAACCTATACAGTGAGGTGGTTCAGAGTGAATTAGAAGTCCAACCAGAATTCATTATTGGTGACCACAATCTTAACAACATATATGCTGATGACACAGTTTTGATAGTAGACATAGAAAGTAAACTACAGAAGATCCTACAGAAAGTAGTAAAGGAAAGCAAGAAAGGACTAACCATCAGTTGTGAGAAGAGAGAATGTATAGTTGTTAGCAAAAGGGACGGCCCAACATGCAAATTACAAATTGGGGATAACAAAATTAAATAAGTGCCAAAATTTAAATATCTCAGACAAATGACAGAATATATAATATTAAAATCTGAAAGTGCATTAGAATAATAAAAGATGCCTTCCAAATGCTAAACAATGAATTAAGAAACAGGAAAATTTCATTAGAAACAAAGAGTGTTGAACTGCTGTGCAATATCAATCCTCCTATATGGCAGTGAATGCTGGACAATTTCCTCACTGATGAAGAGAAGACTTGAGGCAAGAGAAACAATGAAAAGAGTGCTGAACTGCTATGTAATATCAATCCTCCTATATGGCAGTGAATGCTGGACAATTTCCTCACTGATGAAGAGAAGACTTGAGGCAAGAGAAACAATGAAAAGAGTGCTGAACTGCTATGTAATATCAATCCTCCTATATGGCAGTGAATGCTGGACAATTTCCTCACTGATGAAGAGAAGACTTGAGGCAAGAGAAACAATGAAAAGAGTGCTGAACTGCTATGTAATATCAATCCTCCTATATGGCAGTGAATGCTGGACAATTTCCTCACTGATGAAGAGAAGACTTGAGGCAAGAGAAACAATGAAAAGAGTGCTGAACTGCTATGTAATATCAATCCTCCTATATGGCAGTGAATGCTGGACAATTTCCTCACTGATGAAGAGAAGACTTGAGGCAAGAGAAACAATGAAAAGAGTGCTGAACTGCTATGTAATATCAATCCTCCACTATGGCAGTGAATGCTGGGCAATTTCCTCACAGATGAAGAGAAGGCATGAGGCAACAGAAACAATGAAAAGAGTGCTGAACTGCTATGTAATATCAATCCTCCACTATGGCAGTGAATGCTGGGCAATTTCCTCACAGATGAAGAGAAGACTTGAGGCAACAGAAACAATGAAAAGAGTACTGAACTGCTATGTAATATCAATCCTCCTATATGGCAGTGAATGCTAGACAATTTCCTCACAGATGAAGAGAAGACTTAAAGCAACAACGATATGGTTCTACAGAATCATGCTAAGCATACCATGGACAGAACATGTGAGCAACAACAAAGTTTTAAAGAAAATGGAAAAAAAAAGGGCACTTGTACCTAGATTCAGAAAGAGACAGTTGAAATTTTTCGGGCACTCAATGAGGAAAGAGGGCTTAGAAAATTTGACACTCACAGGACATAATGAAAGCAAGAAGGACAGTGAAAAGCAGTGCATAATCTAACAAGCTTGTGTAAATGGTTGGCAGTACAGGGATTAGAAGAGAGGGCAAAAATAACAACATTTTACTAAGTGCTACAAAGGATAGGAAATCATGGAGAGGCATTTTCTCCCATATGCTGAATGGATGCAGCACATAGAAGAAGTAGAAATTGCAAATATATCCAGACATAATAAGATAAAGAAACTGTCAGCAAGAGTAAGCTAACTAAATAATCAGCAACAACTTCAAGATTCATGTCTATATTTCTGGGATGAGGTATTATGTACACTATTTACATTATTCGGACTAGTGTCCTCATCTTTGTTGCCATATTTATCCGATCCTTCAGTATCCGTCTATATTTCTGAGATGAGGTATTATGTACACTATTTACATTATTCGGACTATGGTCGTCATCTTTGTAGCCATATTTATTACAACGTTTCGGCCTTTCAGTATCTGTCTATATTTCTGAGATGAGGTATTATGTACACTATTTACATTATTCGGACTATTGTCCTCATCTTTGCCGCCATATATATTGCAATGTTTCGGCCTTTCAGTATCTGTCTATATTTCTGGGATGAGGTATTATGTACACTATTTACATTATTTGGACTATCATCCTCATCTTTGTTGCCATATTTATTACAACGTTATTTGCCTTTTAGTATCTGTCTATATTTCTGAGATGAGGTATTATGTACACTATTTACATTATTCGGACTATTGTCCTCATCTTTGTCGCCATATTTATTACAACGTTTCGGTCTTTCAGTATCTGTCTATATTTCTGAGATGAGGTATTATGTACACTATTTACATTATTCGGACTATTGTCCTCATCTTTGTCGCCATATTTATTACAACATTTCGGCTGTTGTACGCTCTGGCCTTCTTCAGTGACAGTAGTCTGAATAATGTAAATAGTGAACTTCAAGATTATGTTCATGAAACATGGCCAAATATCCCAGTAGATTTTTGTGATGATTTACTCAAAAGTTTTAGTTTAAAAAACAAAAAAGACAAAAGATGGACTTAATTTTTTATGCCATTATTTTTTCATGCAACTATTAAAAATTAAATATTCAAAATTTTATTCATAGTTTTTATAAGATAGATTATCTCAAAATTAATTTATATTTTTACTAACCCTGTAGCAGTGGTGGGATTCATAGATTTTAAGGGACAGATTATCTCAAAATTTTTCGTCTATGAAATTAGGAACCAGTTCTCCCTTTTTTGTTTTTTCCCCCCATCCATAAATTTTCTGTTGATTGATATATATATATATATATATATACACCAAGTGAATGTAAGAATTTATACTGCAAATTTGTGTAATTTTAGTAAACGGCACTTGCAAATAATTTCAATCTTGTCATCTTCATCTTCTCACAATCCATTCCAGTCTTCTCACAATTTGTCTCTTCTGTCCCAGTCTTCTCACAGTCCATTCCCAGTTCAGTCCATTCCTCCATTCCAGTCTTCTCACAGTCCATTCCTCCATTCCAGTCCTCTTCCACACAGTCCATTCCCCATTCCAGTCTTCTCACAGTCCATTCCTCCATTCCAGTCCACAGTCCATTCCTCCCATTCCAGTCCTCTCACAGTCCATTCCTCCATTCCAGTCCTCTCACAGTCCATTCCTCCATTCCAGTCCTCTCACAGTCCATTCCTCCATTCCAGTCCTCTCACAGTCCATTCCTCCATTCCAGTCCTCTCACAGTCCATTCCTCCATTCCAGTCTTCTCACAGTCCATTCCTCCATTCCAGTCTTCTCACAGTCCATTCCTCCATTCCAGTCTTCTCACAGTCCATTCCTCCATTCCAGTCTTCTCACAGTCCATTCCTCCATTCCAGTCTTCTCACAGTCCATTCCTCCATTCCAGTCTTCTCACAGTCTGTCTCTCATCATCATAATCCATTTATCTCAGCCTGCTTTGATCTATCTAGTGATGGATTCAAATTTCTCTAATGTTTTATTAAACAAATCCCTTAATTTTTTAAGGCAAAAAAAAAAAAGGCAAAGGAAATTTAAGAACCAGTTCTATGAACTATTCTCATTTTAGCAAATGTCTCTTGAAGTGAAGAAGAATTTTAGTAAATAGCTAAAGTGAAAGAAGGGAAGAAAAACCTCTCCATTCATATCTCAGGTTCATGAAAATATAAAGTTGAAACAGCATTTCTCATGCAATCAACAAAGTTAAGCAATGTTGACCTTGGTCAGTACCTAGATGGGTGACCACTTGAGAATATCAAGTGCTTGGATATACGGTTGGTGTAATGAATAATGGGTTAAAATTAGAAAGCAGAGTTTCAATTCTTATCAAGTTTGTTATATTCATTTACATATAAATACTCTTGGGAAAGGTATGAATCCAGCTCTTCCATCCCCAGCTATGGGTTAATTAGTAGGATTTGTATCATTAAATTATTATCTCTCAAAAATGTTTACAATCTAAAAAATATTTTCTGGTTTTAAATAATCTGCAAAAGGTTGATAAGATTATATATATATATATATATATATATATATATATATATATATAATATTAGTGGTAAATATACACATATATGCAAAAATATATATGCATACATATATATATTTTGTATAAAAAAAAAATTCCAAGAGGATAGAATCCAGGTTGAACTCAATGTCCATGACAGAGTAAGTATATATATATATATATATATATATATATATAAAACAATCTATCTCAATCTGCTTTTATTTATCCATCTGAGTTGGATTCAATTTTTTTTTTTTTTTTTGCCCCTGTTGAAAAGCTGCCAGGATTTGAGCTCTTTTATTAATGAACACCAGTCTCATACTCATCCAATAGAGCCTAACTACTTCTTGACCTCAGTTGAGAACATCCTCAACTTCCTGCTGTAGTTAATAATCCTTTCAATAGCTGTATGGTATATGCTTTGTTAGAGTAACACATGGTTTTCAATTCATGGTTGCTCTTCTCCTAGACTGGTTGTCAATGATGGTTAGAGAGCCTGGTTAGCCCTGTAATTTACTACTAAGGCTGGGGGGTAGAAGAGATGGATTCATACCTTTGTGCAAAAGTGAATGCAACGAATTCAAACACAGCTCATTAATTTCTCTAAGCCACTAACCATTACACTCCTAATGCAGACATTACTCCATTCACTTCCCCGCACACCCCAAAGCAGACATTACTACAATCACCACCTGTCGATATTCTTGAAGCGCAGTGCTATAAATTCTTTGAGTCATTTACTAGTAACCCCACCTCCACCCTGAAACTGCCAACAGACAGCTAATTTGAAGTAATTGTTCCTTGTTAGTGATTAGGTCTGGTTGTAAGACTTGGGTTACTGGATGAGGAGGGGCATAGTGGGACTTATTTTTTGTTTTGTTCTATTTTGATGACAGATTTATTTATTTAGTTAGTTTTGAACTGGAAGAAAAGCAGAAAGTGAAAGGAGATTTTTTTTTTTTTGTTGCAGTTTGGTAGGAATTGAAGTCCAGTATGTACAAACATTATTGTGTGCACTGGTGATTGGATTTGTAATGAGATGGAGGGGAAATTGTATCTAAGAATATTTATTGACCTATTTTTTTTTTTCTTATTTATTGTACTCTGGTCTTTCTAAGAAGAAATTGTATGTTTATATGTCTAGAAAAATATACACATGATAAAATAAATATATATATATCTCATTGAATAATTTAGACAATTTTGTCTACTTATTTTCAATAATATCCTCTCATATTCCCAGACAAGCTTCTTAGTATACTTATTAAAAGACAGAAAATTATCATTTGAGATATATCAAATAATGAAAGTGGAGGCCTTGCAAATCCATTGGTAATAATTTATTTCATGGGATCAGAACCTATGTCTTCAGACCCAAAACTTTTACAACAATGAATGGATTTTAAATTTATCCAGAAACAAACAATCTCATGAAATAAATTATTACCGATGGATTTCTAAAGTCTGCTTTCATTATTATTATATTTGCTCTGTTCTTACAGTGAGCACTCTTTGGATTTATATCCTCTTTGGAATTATCCCTACTAATTATCAAATAATATTAATTATTATATATATATATATATATATATATATAATATTTGTCATCCACAGACAGACTGTTTTGCTGTATCACAGCTCATCAGTGTTGCTAGACATCTGGTTGCCTCTAGCTAGGATCGAAGCCTGTGAGGTGACAGGCTAAGTGTTGACTTCAATGTTCACTTTCATATTTATTTATGTGTGTGGGTATATATATATATATATGCACACATATGAGGGAAAGTAAAAAAAAAATATCTGCACTCATGTGTAAAGCTATTTTATGGCAAAAGTATGGATGATTATTTTATTTAGTCTCATATATGTAAGCACGCATGCATATATGTACACAGATATACATTATATATATCTCAAGCAACAAGATTTTATGGTATTTTCCAGTTTTTGAATAAGTCATTGCACATCCAAATTGAAATCGTGATGTGAACTGTCAAAAGTTCACTTATTTTGTCCAATTATTTTCCACCATCTCAGTCATTATTAAGAATGTTGTCAGTATTGTAGACAAGATTTTGTTGGCTACATGCTATATATAAATCTGGGTAATTTTGAATATGCTTTATCTATTTCTCTTGCCTTTCTTTTTTGTCTTTTCTCTTGGTGGTAGGGTTAAATTCCTATGCTTTCTCTTGACTTTTTCTTTTCTCTTTCCTTTTTTTGTTTTTGATTTCTTATCTTCTTTCCTTTTTCTTTATATAAATCCCTTTTACCTTTTATGGAAAATTTTCAAATAAGCGGCAAGCTAAGTAGTGTTTCATCAATTGCAATTTTGAATAAAATTGTTTAGTACCATCATTGTTAGACACCTGAAGAAACGTTTGATTTTAACGTTGAAACAAAATGTACAATTTTGTAGTGGATAGTTACATGTTCTAATGTAACAGTGTATAATAAATATTTATTGCTCTACTCTTGTATTGAGCCCTGTTTTAAATGTTGAAATTTTATTCTTCGTTCTTTTACATTTGGAGATTATAAAAAAGTTATAATATATATATATAGACAAAAACAATTTACTCACTACAAAGATGCAACTTTGCTTCAGTGCGTTTAATTGCACTTTGACTGGTGAGAACCAAAATGGTTATGAGCAATTTCGTTTGTAAGCAAGCTGCATGTGAAACATCACTTCCTTTTTTCCATTTGTTTGAAAAAAAAATAAATAAATAAAATAAAAATTATTGCTCTACTATCAATATTGAGCCCTCTTTTGAATTAATGCTGTAAACATTAGAATTCATATGTTATTTTCATCCTTACTGCATTCAAAGATATATATATATATATATATATATGGTGGCCTGACAATTGCGTCTAGCATGAAAGACTGTCGCTTCTAAGTGTTGACTTCAATGTTCACTTTTATACTTACACACACTATCTCTGATATTGAGCACTTTATCCCATAAATATAGCACACCTTAAGACTATATATATATATATATATATATATATATATATATATACACACACACACACACGGAGAGAGAGGTATGTATGTACCTACATTTAAGAGAGAAACCTAATCTGAATGACTATAGAAATCAAAGATTCTTATAACCCCTCCCACCCACCTGTTATTTATCCTTCTTTTTAATAAATTTATCTTCCTTGCACACATCCACACAAACTATTTAGTATTAACATTGTATTTTGTTTTTATTGTCATTAATGAAAGAAGTGAAGAAGAAAAAGCATTTTTTTTTTTTTTTCATTATTGTGATTTATTTATTTATTTTCATTGTCTGGGAAGATAATTTCAGCTTTTGCAATGTTTTATAGCAACAAGAAAATAATTTCCTACCTAATTTGTTTGTATAGACACAGAATTTTAAGTAATTTGTTCTTAAAGGAAGTAAAGGGCGTTCGTTTCTGTTTTTATTTCTTCCAAATTTTATTTTGCTTCGTTCCATTGTTTGGTTGGGAAAAGTGAGATCGAAACAGTCAGTAAGTTTGCTTTGCAGACATCTGTACAATTTGTTTTGGCAACAAAAGGACATTCTTATTTGTAATATAATATATACAGGGGCTGGTGGAAATACCTCCCACATAATGGTAAGACATGGTGTCTTTATCGAGCTCATGTCTTACCATTATGTGGGAGGTATTTCTCTCTGACACTGTATTGCTTAATTGCTATATTATTATTATTGAAATAAAAATAAATGTATAAATCATAATAAGCTTTCAAGTTTTAGCCTAAATCACTGTGGGAGGGATTGTCAATGGTCAGGAATTAAAGCAGGCATTACTGATAAAAAGCTATTTTTTAGTATGAATTTTTTAGTTAAATTTGTATGGAGACATTTATCAGTTTGATGACATCAGTATATGTAATGTAAATGCATTACTAATGCTTAACTATAGGAATACATTGAAAATCAAGAAGAAAGGGATTGTCAGTGGTCAGGAATTAATGCAAACATTACTGATGAATAGGGCTATTATATGTATAATGTAAATGTATTGTTAATGATTTTACTATAGGAATGCATTGAAAATCAGGAAGAAAGGGATTGTCAGTGGTCAGGAATTAATGCAAACATTACTGATAGAATAGGGCTATTATATGTATAATGTAAATGCATTGCTAATGATTTTACTATAGGAATGCATTGAAAATGAGGAAGAAAGGGATTGTCAGTGGTCAGGAATTAATGCAAGCATTACTGATAGAATAGGGCTATTATATGTATAATGTAAATGCATTGATAATGATTTTACTATAGGAATGCATTGAAAATAAGGAAGAAAGGGATTGTCAGTGGTCAGGAATGAATGCAAGCATTACTGATAGAATAGGGCTATTATATGTATAATGTAAATGCATTGCTAATAATTTTACTATAGGAATGCATTGAAAATGAGGAAGAAAGGTATTGTCAGTGGTCAGGAATGAATGCAAGCATTACTGATAGAATAGGGCTATTATATGTATAATGTAAACACATTTCTAATGATTTTACTATAGGAATGCATTGAAAATGAGGAAGAAAGGGATTGTCAGTGGTCAGGAATGAATGCAAACATTACTGATAGAATAGGGCTATTATATGTATAATTTAAAAGTATTGCTAATGATTTTACTAGGAGTAAATATATTTGTCTATCATCTGGTTCACACTCCTCCCTCATCTTTTGAACCAAAGTAGAGACTTGTTTCCTGATTAGGATGGGGTTGATGGTTCCTAAAAGGAAGAAAGGGATTGTCAGAGGTCAAGAATGAATGCAGGCATTACTAATAAAATAGGGGTTATTATATATATATATATATATATATATATATATAATGTAAATGCAATGAAAATGAGGAAGGGATTGTCAGTGGTCAGGAATGAATGCAAGCATTACTGATAGAATTATCTGAAGAACTAACTACTGTATGGGCACATACTGTTTAGATCACTGGTCCCAATAAAGAAATTGCTTTTTTTTTTCTTTTCTCTTTCTGTAAAAAGATCTTACAAAAGCACAACCTGTTACAAACTGACTTTGATGAAAGGCCAAGTTTACCTTGTCAATGTATAGGTTTACCTGTAAAATCAGTGAACCGACACTCACCTGTCTTGAATGTTTCAGATCAAGTATCTAACAACTCAGGTAGACAGTCATCATCACCTTTATTTTTCTTTAAGGATTTAACACATTCTCCTTTTGAGAAACAATAATAATCTTAACTATTTTTTTTTTTTTTTTTTTTAAAATCAATATATTCCTTGACCTTCCAAAAGTGGCCGCAACAGATAATTTTAAAAGGTTTCCATTCAAAAGATTTTTTTCTTCTAGGCATATATATATATTCGAAAATTAGCCATTCTGTTTCAACATTTCTGGTGTTGAATGTAGAACATTTCTACATTCAACACCATCACTTGATAAACCACCAGAGGTGTTGAAACAAAATGGCTGTTTTTGTAGTGATTTTATAACATATTTATGTTATCATTTTCAAATAAATAATTATATTTGCTCTACTCTGCGTTGACCACTCTTTTAAGAATAGTATTTTTTGGTTATTGGAATTTATTCCATATACACCAATCCTATACTTGGCTATATACATAAATATATATATATATATATATATATAACTGGCCACTCATATACAAGTATGCCTATCTGCTTTGGTGGCTATTAATCCCTGTTGCAGACATCTGCTCAGGCACATTTGTATTTGTTCAACACAAATGTGGTTTATACTGCAACTATGCTGAGCAGTCTTAGTTACAGTTTTTGGAAGAGAGCATGATCAGTAGTTTGAGCAAGGCCAGTATTCACAAACCCTCAGCCACAATGACTTGTGGCTTTGTGCTCATACAGTTTTCAAGCCGTTCCTCGCTGTGATCATTTCCCTATGAGGATATTATCAAAAAGTCCTAAAACAATCAGTGAGATTGAAACCTCGATCTCATGGTCAGAAGGCTAACATTTAACCACTGAACCACTTTTACTTAAAATGCATTTCATAACAAAAAAAAAAAAAAAAAAAAAAAAAAAATAATAAAAGATAAAAATATATATTATTGTAAAAATGATAATATTTAAAAACAGGGTGCTTCCCCCCCCCTCCACCAACCAAAAATTGACATTTAAAATGTGAATATCTGAGTAACTACATGTCCCTGGCAAATGAAATTAGTCTTCTTACTAAATAATAAAAGATTTATTTTCAAAATTTGAAATGCACAATATACACACACACCTGTCACATGGCGCACGTCAAGTCGGTAATCCAGCTCCTGCCAAACACACTGTAGCATGTCTTGCGTAACATTCACCTGTGCATCAGTGATTTTCTGCTTAAGTTCTTCTAAGCTTGTGGGAAGGATATAGGCCTGTTCTTTCAAACATCCTCATAGTAAAAAATCATAGGTGTCAAGTCAGGTGAACATTTTCAACAGCAGATTGTCTTTATTGCTGGCACACCTGATCCATCTCCGTGGTAGATTCTCAATCAGATAAGTCCACACAGTCAACTTAGTTTTTTATATATATATATATATATATATATATATATTAATATTAATTAAGAAACCAACAACTTTAAGGGTTCATGGGGATTATAATTCAATTCTAATTCCTCAGATCAACATTTTCATACAAATAAATGGGTGACAAATATTCCAGGTATAAGAAGAATTCAGTATTATTATTTTTAATTTATGCACACGTGTTTGAAGAGGCAGGTTTAAATTGGTGGCAGGAGTGGGGGTGGGGAGCGAAGGAAATATATATATATATCTCAAAAGAAATAAAGTGATTGAGGGCATGTAAGATAAAGGACATGCAAACAAAATTAGGAAAAGAAAAAAAAAGAGAGATAAAGAAGAAAAGAGAGGTATTTACACCCATCTTAATAAAGAGACATAAAATAAAGAGGGGGAGGTGTGGGATTTGTTCGACATGCTGACCTCTTTATCAAGTATATCCGACAGAAAAGTCAAAATGGAGTGAATAAATAAGAATTAACAAGAAAGAAACAGAAAAGAGTATATATGTGTGAGAGAGACTAGTCAGGGAAAAAAACGAAAAAAAGAAAAGAAAAAGGAAAACATACATGGAGGGGGGACACAGGCAAAGTATGTCTATACACACACAGGGTACCTCCCCTCCCACCCACAAATTGACATCATGTGAATATCTGAGTTACTACATCTCCCAGGTAAAGAAATTAAATAGTCTTCATACTTGTTACGAGGATGCAATTTATAGTAAGGGATTCTATTGAGTCCTTCTTGTTAATACAAAAAAGTTTTCATTCATGAAGTAGTTGTAAAATAGAGAAATTAGAAATAGAATGTTTGGAAGATTCTAGATCATTCCAGTATATTCGAGAAACATCTAGAAATTTGCTAATTAGGTGCTAGCCCCTATAAAAATAGGTTTTTGGAAAATAGTTTGTAAAAGGAATTTCTGCGATTATCAACCATGATTTTTTTGATTCGAGGATTATTATATCCAGCCGAAAGAATCTCTAAGAAAAGGCGCCGACCAACAAAAACCCAAAAGAGAACCACATGGAACAAATCTGGTAAATAGTGTTTTGACTATTTTCATTGACCAAAATACAAATTAATCTATATATATACTCACATTTGTGGATTTCCAGTAATAGCACTTAGATTACTTCGCAAGCCCTAACGTGGTAAAGATACTTGACTCACCTTCCTTCTCCCACAGAACACTTCGCCTGTAAACACTGTTTTCAGTTTTTGTATGTCACAATTGTACATATTGAATATATTTTATTTATCTTGTCTTTTTGTAAATTAAATATTTGTTTGTGATTTAGCTCTATGTTTTGGTAAAATCTTTTTTTTTTTTTTTTCTTTGTTACAATTTGAATAAAGGGATGCAGAACAGATTTTACAAAACTTCACAGGGGTGGTAGCACCTGTTAGGGTCCCAGACTGGGATCAAGACACTACGAAAGTATAAAAATAGATTTTTAGAGTAAAAATACCAGCAATACATTTTTGAAAAATATATATTACTCACAATGCATTTTTGAAAGAAAAAAAAGAAATGCTTTTTTCCATCCTTCCTTTCATGTCTGAAATTTTAGTTAAAAATCTTTATTTTTTTAGTCAGCAAAATTACCCTAAAATCTGTGATGTCCGGCATTTTTGAGACATTTGTAAACAAAAGTTACATTCTCCTTGTAAAAATCAATTAAATCTTTTTTTCAAAATTTATTTGAGGAAAATTAGAAAATTTAAAGTTTATTTGAAATATTTAGAAACAAATATTACTTTCTTTGCAGAAAAAATGTAATTTAAAAGAAGAGAAAGCATGTCTTAACAATAGTAACTATTGACAGTGATGAGTGATCAATGTATTGATAGATAATGTGAGGGGGAAGTTATCATATGGGAGAACAGAAGTGATATAATTTTTTTCAAGTTTTAAGTGAACCAACTTATTTACTGTAGTCAAAAAATACAAATAAACTTAAAATGAACATGATTTTGATAAAATTGATGTTTTACTTAACTGTATCCAATAATAATGCATGCAATATTCACATATCTGTGTCATATGAAATACAATCATAGCGAATATGCATTTTTTTATTGTTTACATTTATAAGATGTTTAGCTGTTTCTCGACAGGTTGTTTATGGCTGTATGTGTTTACACAATGAGTATAGTGTCACTAACGATACTTTTATCATTCTCTTTTACTTTTTTAACTAGAAGATGGGATAAAGAGATAGAGGAGAAGAGGTTAGTCTATTGTAATTTGGTTTGGTTTGTTTTATGGTATATCAATCTTCAATGTGTCATTTAATGCCGTCAACTTTTTTTTTTCCCCTGGTAATATTTTTGTTTTGTCAAAATCTATTTCTGGTAATATTTTTTCCTCAAAAATGTATAGCCAGTAACATTATTCTTTCAAAAATGCATTGCTGGCAATAGTCTGTCCTCAAAAATGTACTGCTCGCAATACTTCTTTTCCTTCAAAAACCCATTTCTGTCAACAACCTTCCACAAAGCACCCCTGGCACCAAAACCCATTTTTACACCCTCATAATGCCCTTTACCTCAGTCCCAGGGCCAACCATTCGCCCACAGCTGCGATCCCAACAGGTGCCACCACCCCGGGTCAGGGTGTACCCGGGAACACCAGCAAACAAGAGATGGTTCCACGCTCCTCAAAGCCTCCCGATCAGAGACCCCACTGTCAGACACAGTTCACTGTCCCACCCTGGACGTGGATGTAGTCCATTGTCATACCCAGGACACAGATGTAGTCTCAGTTTCAGGGTTAACTATTTGCCCATAGCTGGGACACTAACAGGTGCTACCACCCCAGGTCAGGGTGGACCTGGTAACATCAGCAATGAAGAGGTGGTTCCACACTCCTCAAAGCCTCCTGATCAGAGGCCTTGCTGTTGGACGTAGTTTATCGTTTTACCCTGGACGCGGATGTAGTTTATCATCATACCCAGGATGCTTATTGTAATTTGGTCTCTCAGAAAAGAAACTCGCATTATACATGATAAAATCATTTTTTATAAGGGAAAAAATGGGGGTTGCATGATATATGAAATCATGTGTTATATGAGTATATATTATTTTCTAAACATTTTGAGAGCTACAAGAGATAGGAGGAAGTGGAGAGCCATGATCGCATACATCCGGAAGGGACATGGTACATAAAAGAAGGTGGCATGCTACAGAAGGATTTTTTTTTTTTTTTACTTGCTAAAAGAAACAATTATTGAACTATTATTTTTATTTTAGCATACAAAGGTAAATAAAAATTTTATTAAAGTAGAAAACATTCAAAGTCGCACTCCCTGTCCGTTATGTTAAATAAAGCTTTGAATTACTAACGATACTTTTATCATTCTCTTTTACTTTTTGAACTTATTTAACTATAAGATGAAATAAAGAGATGGAGGAAAAGAGGTTAGTCTATTGTAATTTGGTCTCTCAAAAAAAGAAACTCGCATTATACACAAGATATATTATAAAATCATTTTTTATAAGTGAAAATTTTTGGGTCGAACAGTATGTGAGATCATGCATTACATGAGTATATACAGTAATTGATAGTAGCTCTGAACAAGAAATTCCAGTCAGGTTCCCTGCAAATGCTCTTAGGCATGAATCCATTTCTTCCCCCAACCATGGGTTAAATAGTACAATTTATATCAGGAAAAAATATTGTTATTCTAAAAAAAAAAAAAAAAAAAAAAAAAATAATAATGTTGATGCAATATTTACTAAAAGAAAATTAAAAATAAAATAATTCTTAGAATCCAAAATATATTTTTTGGGTTTAAATAACCCATAAATACTTCATTAAATAACCCATAAATACTTCATAAATCATTAAAAAAAAAATACATTCTTCCTATTCTGTATCTTTGTAAAATCCGTTCAAAAATGGAGTATTGTTGACATATCTGGGCGACAGCTGCCCAATCCTCACTTTTCCTTTCTAGATTCCAAAAGTGTTTATTTGGCCTTGTGGGTGATGAATTATTTTCCACCAAACAACCCCTTCATCATTGGAAAAACACTGCTAGTCTTTTCTTACTCTATTGCTATGTTCATAGCAAATGTTCTACTGAGCTACATTCATTAGTTTGACCAGTTCAGATCTTCACACCTAAGATGCGCTATGCCACCTACACTTTGATCACTCATTCCTATTCTCTTTGAAACATTGCAAACCTCTCATTACTCTATCACTATTTCTATGGCAAATGTTCTGATGAGCGACTTTCATTAGTTCCACCAGTTTCATTCCTTCACAGCTGGGAGTTGCCATCCTTATTCCCTTTATATTCCACTGGTAAGTTCCACTCGGACAGCTTCTTCCTCAGAACTTACTTTGTGGAACAGACTCCCAAGAGGATGCTTTCCCCAATCACTACTATCTTCACATCTAGAGTCAACTCTGATCTATCCTCCATATCCACATGATCAGGGCCGGTGCAAGAGTCTTGTGCCCCCGCCAATCCCTCCAACTACATCTCAATTTTCATAAGGTAGTACTCATATAGAATATAAATTTTATACTAACCTAATTATGTACAATAACGGATCCTATGCAATATATGTGAATGATTCAACTAGAAAAATTTTAAATAAATACTATGTATGTAAATACAAATTAGAGATGTCATTGTAGATCATTCCACCTTAAATAAATCAATGTTTTGCAGCAATTTTTAACATCAACTTCAGATTTTGTTAAAAAGAGGACTAATTTAGCACATTCAACATTATGGATTTAAAATAAATTTTATATAGCTTTTTTTTTTTAGATTTAGCATGAGCAAAACAAATTTATGGTTTTAGATTAACCCCCCCCCCAAAAAAAAACCTTGGAATGACGTCAAAATCCACAAAATTTTTTCATCCTTTACTAGTCAGTTCTGTTTAGTTTAATTTGTAATGTATATAAATGTAGATAGAGAATAGAAAGAAAGCAAATGTTGAGAAGATAGCAAGGGTTACAAATCACTGCCCAGGGCCCCAAATCAAGCCCCTCCGCACTAGTCATGGAGTTTGGGGATGGTCATATTCACCATCACTGCTTATATTAACTCCTCTTTTAATGCCCTTACAACAACCTAATTTAATAATCCTTTGCCTTGAGTGTCTCTTGAGCTTTGAATTAGGTGAACAAAAAAAAAAAAAAAAAGAGAACATCCCTCACCATTGCTGGAAAACAGTGTTATTAATTGTAGAATCAATTTGATCTACTTATGCATATATAGTTAAGAGTGAATAAAGACAAAAGGAAAACTTATCTTAGCTGATGTCTTTTATCCTCCAAGGGACTTTATCAAGGCAATTCTAAGAATTTTAATTTTTAACAGGTATTTATATTCAAGACAAAAAAATGTTATTGGTTTTTCAAGATTTAAGTTTAGGAATGCTTATAAATATTCATCAAGTTAGCAGAAAAGTCAGGCAGACTATGGGAGGATATGAAATGGCACAATTCAATATCTAAAAAACATAAGTGGGTAAGTGATGTCTTTGAAAATTTATTTATTTTTCTTTTATAATGACAAGTATTTATATAATAGAAATACTTGTCACAAAATAAAATACTTACATTCGCCTTGATAAAGTCTGTCAGAGGATGAAACATGTCGTCTAAGATAAGTTTACCTTTTGTCTTTATTCACATTGTCCTTTTACAGGTATACCTCTCTGAAGCTTTTACACATAATTAAGAGTGGTTTTTTTTTGTTCTTTATTCAGTTTGAAACTGATGTTCACGTTACTTTTTCTTTTTAATGCATATATGGTTTAACAAGTCAGCTTCTTTTAGAGTTCAAACTGTAATTTGATGTTACATTAAAGAACTCAGTTGGCAGATTCACAAATTAACAGTAACAGATTAAAAATGTATCAGACAAGGGAGGTAACCCTGTTTGCCACCAAAAGATTTGCTTGTCTATAATTTGCCAGAATATTGTAGTTTTTACGACCTTTTCTTATTGCCTTTAAAATTAATCCTTTTTTGCATTTCTCCATCCATTAAAAAAAAAAAAAATAAAATAAAAAAATGAACCTTATCCTTGGAGAAGTGTGGGTGGTGTATAGAATCTTTGACACTGTCAGGTGGAGAAATATTGCAAGTTTTAATCTGGTCCATCACCAGAGAGCTTTGAATGGTGGTGTGGGCGAAGAGTAAGAATTTATCCACTAAAATTTGCTCATACCATTTCGACTGGGTGGTAGGGCAGCCCCACACCCCACACCAGGAATGGTTTCCATTATAATTTCAATTGAATTGTTATACACCTTTTGTTTTTATATTACGTTAATATAAGAGAAAAAAATTGCAGTATACCGAGAAAAAAAAATTGTCATTTTTTAAAGATGTCCAAATGATTTTACTTTTACTTTTTTATGGTGCTTTTCGATAATGAATGAAAAATCCAATCTTGAATTTTTCTGCCAAGAGATAAGTTGACATAAACACACACTCAGATGTATAAAAATATAAACACACACACAATATATATATATAAACACACACACAATATATATATATATATAAACACAAACAAATATATAATTATTTATTCGAAAATTATAAACCCTTTATTCTACATTAAACACCATCACTTGATAAGACACCAGTGATTTTATAACATATTTTAGCTTGGACAAGCTAAGACCAGCAGCGCGAGTGTAAACACTCGGGACCCCATGTTAAAAACTGACCTTCTGTCACAACCTGACTCAGTGGTGGGGTCAAGTAAATATCCTCTTTTAAGAATAGTGTGTTTTGATTATTGAAATTATTCCATATACACCAATCCTATACTTGATGCATGTTTCATTAAATAATATAGACAAAAAAACAACATAGTTTTGTAAACTATGTTGTTTTTTTGTCTTTATTATTCAAATGCCCTTTGGGAGATTGTATCTCCAACGAATTAAATAATATTTATGTTGGTCACACCACAAACTTGCTTTCATGATGCTTGACACTACATTTGAATGATAACTAACATTTTTAGGCATTTAAAACAACATGCCTGGCTGCATACGCAATTCTGGAAAATCCTTGTTGAAAATACAACTATACTTAAACATGAAAACAAATAAAAAACTAAACATCCTTGAAGCTATATACATAAAACAGTTGAAACCGAACCTGAACAAAAACTATGAAATCTCCACAAATATTCTTAAATGCCTATAATTGGTAACAGAATCCATTGGTTTATGCCAACAGCTTCCCATATTTAATACTTCTCGATTTCACTCTTACGTGGTCATGTGTGACGTCACGAGCTGCGGTGCGATTTTCGCTTCCAGCATCTCACATGTATGAGTTTGCTGTTGCTTGGAAATATTACATGTAAACAGAAACAGACTATCATTATTGTTTTGTCCGTGTATTGTTTAATATATTGAAATGTAATTGTCATCTTTGATAAAGGCTTATGTAAGCTGAAAGCTTAGATAGGATTAAAAAGCATGTATCAATATGGTGTTTTTCTTTCATCTTTCAATGATAATGTTATTAAGCTTATCAGATGATATGAAAAGAATTTACATAAATAGACAACACTTGTTTATATTATTTAATGAAACATGCAACAATAAAAAAAATGCTGCCTAAACGCACACAAATATATAAGCTTAAAAGCCACCCTATCGGACAGTATTTGAGCTAACTCCTGCAGAGAGCTCTTAACTCTGCCTTTGGCTTGTTCAGGAGTTTGACTGTCCCTAAGTCTTTGCCTATTCTCAGCATTGGAAATGCTCATGGGTGCTGTTTGATCTGGGCTTTCCGTTGCATGGTTCTTTCTTTTCCTCATTGCAGCCTTGGCTCTTGATTGGTATGCAATAGGAAGCAATAATCTACAGAACTCAAAATTTGATGTACGTAGGTCCTTACTTTATGTATAAACAGTTATTTTTATTTCATGGTTGACTTTCACTGGATTTTACAATTAATTTTGATTATTCCCAAATTAATTTCCAAGTTATAGAAATTATATTGTACAAAAATATTCATCACAAAAAATATCACATAAAATAAAAAATTCCAAAAATGATTACAGTAATGAAAACTTGAGAATCCAAAATTTGAGTTATTGTCGTGTCTCTTTAATTGAAAAAGGGGTGACACACTAACATTTGCATTTATTATATAGGTATAAATATAAAACAAACATTCCTCTATATAAAACACACACATATATATATATATATATATATATATATATATATATATATACACACACATATAACACAAACATTCCTATATATATATATATATATATATATATATATATACACACACATATAACACAAACATTCCTATATATATATATATATATACACACACATATAACACAAACATTCCTATATATATATATATATATATACACACATATAACACAAAAACATTCCTATATATATATATATATATACATATATAACACAAACATTCCTATATATATATATATATATATATACACACATATAACATAAACATATATATATATATATATATATACACACACATATAACACAAACATTCCTATATATATATATATACACACACACGTATAACACAAACATTCCTATATATATATATATATATATATATATACATACACACACACGTATAACACAAACATATATATATATATATATACATACACACACACACACACACACACTTATATACATAGATGATGTTCACCCTTCTCCTTCTCCCACCATTCTAGATCTAGAAAAGAAATTTTGAACTGAATGATAATTAAAAGGCAAAAAAAAAGTGATGTGATATTTTGATGTAATAAACATTACTTAAAAACTAAATTTAAAATCTCACACTTAAACCAATTTTATTTTTCAATGATATCATTTAAAAAAAAAAAAAATACGATGTGTTAATAGTTATAGTTACAAGTTGAACATTCAAATGTTTTAACAAAATCCACACAATGTCATGTGACTAAGGAATAGAATTCATAGTCATGCACAAATGGTTATCAACACTGAGCTTAAATATTATTAATAATAAAATCTCTTCACTGATATGCTACCATTAATGTCAGGTTTTTCACTGCTTATTTCCATCATTTTCTGAATGAAGAAATTTGGAGAAATCTCATTGTAATTAGCAGTTAATAAACTAGGAGTTACCTGCCTTGGATGAAGTTTTTTTTTATTTTTAAATTTAGGGGACAGTTTAGACTAAATTAGAAATTCTTCAGAAACTAGTGGTCTGATTGAATAGGAAAACAATTTAGTCACTAATTAGAGTGTTTACAGCACTCTGATTTGCTGGCTTTGTGTTACAGTGACAAAAAATAATGCATCTAATTATTATCCAATAGGTTACTTATTTTCTTTCTTTAAATTAACAAAAATATTTAATTATTTTACTGTCAAAATATATATTTATGCATAATAGTGTTGTTAATTTTTGCTGGCAAGCAATTGAACAGGAGTAGTAGGTGTGTCCCTTACCTGTTCACTATTAGGTTTTTGATTCTTTTTAAAGTCTGCTCAGTCTTTTTCACTCTTAGTAAGCCCTTGTGTCTTAGTGAAATTATAACCTTCCTTACGGTCAATTGATTATAAAAAGAATTTTCTATGTCTTTTCAGATTAGTCTAAATTAATAAATGTGAAAACTAAAAAGATTCTAAGAAAACTAAAAAAAGAATCTTTTTTTTAGCTTTCATAGAATCTAAGAAAAGTGAAAAAGTAAGGAGCCTAGGAAAGAATCTAAGAAAAGTGAAAAAGTAAGGAGCCTAGGAAAGAATCTAAGAAAAGTGAAAAAGTAAGGAGCCTAGGAAAACTGAAAATGTAAGAAAACTAAAAAATAGAAAGAAAAACTTCAAAAACTAAAAGTATAAGACTAAACAACATTTTCATAATAAAGATACTAAAAACTACTTTTCATCATATTTTTTACTTTTATATTGTTATTTTTATAATAAAAAATAATAAGCAAACTTTAACAAATAAATAAAATAAAAATTAAAAATATTATGACTATGTTTCATCTACTACTACAACCTAAGATGATGACTATTACTAAGTGAAATAAAAGAAAAGAGAAATAAGATGAAAGATTAGTCAAAAATTAACAATTAATTTAAGGATGTTACACAACTTACTACTACTAGTTGTAAAGAAGCAAGAAAAATAAGTTGAATGGAAAAAAAATAGTTAAAAATTAGTAGTAATGAGAATGTTTCAAAGAAATTCACTGAACTCCATATTAAAATAAATCTAAAGTTAAACTTGTCTGACTTATTTATCTCCTGAATTATTTATTTAAAAAATTAGGCACTTTATTTTTATTGTCTATATTATTAGAACATTTTTTTCTGAAATTAGGTATGAGGGTGGTCTAAAAAAAATTTTGGCCTGGCCAAATATCAGGTTTTACTTAATTGTTTTTTCTTTTTTAAAATCCCTTCTTGGTCTGACCAAAATCTTTTCAACATTCCCTTGTTTAATATTATATATATATATATATATATATTTTTTTTTTTTTGGGGTTGTTCTGATTTGAATAAAAAAGATTTTCCCCCCAACCCAACCCTTACATTTTTCTTGGAGACATTGTTTCAAATTTTGGGGAAATTTATTTTGGCGTTAATTCATTATTAATTTACATTGTTTAATTTGCATTTGTCCAGCATTTAAATTTTCTTTTTTTTTAAGTTTAAAATGCATGAACATGGAATATATATATATATTTTTTTTTTCCTTATTATTTTAAATGGAGACAAGTTTAAACAGATTTTCCCTGTCCCTAAAATAGACTTAATAAAGTAAAATATCACATCACTCTTATCATTGTAGGTTCCCCCCCAAACCCTTGGAAGTGGCCGAACCAGTCAGGCCAATTCACCATTGGACAATGATGGACAAAACCGAAAACCTGGTGAAAGTCCGGATGGATGGGCTGGAGCAGGGCATCCGTCAATGGCATTCATGAGACAACTAGATGAAGAGGAAGAAGAAGAGAGTGATGAGTATGACACACCCACTGACGAAGCACCAATGAAAAGAGCTAAAATTTGAGGAGAAAGCATTTAAAAAAAAAAAAAAAAAAAAAAAAAAGAATAAAGAAAAGAAAAAAATTCATGCCAAAGGAAAAAGACATCTTTAAAAAAAAAAAATAAAAAAAATAAAAAAAAGAAAAAATTGAAAAAATTTTTTTACAAAAATATGGGTGAAATAACATTGAAATACTCGTTTTTCAATCACCGCACTTAAAAAAAAAAACAAAAAAAACAACAAAAAAATATATATATATCATCTTTCCAGTTATAAAAAAAAAAAGATTAAAAAAAAATTCAAAATAACAGATAAAAAGCAAAAGAAAAATTGGTTGATATTTGGTGTGTTCGATACCACAAGACAGGCTTTGAAAACTGAAAAAAAAAGAAAAAAAAAAAACTCAAAGGAAGAATTAAAAAGAAAACAAAAAAAAAAAACTCTCAACAGCATTTTCTTTTTGAAGTTGTAGAAAATAAATTTTTTTAAAAATCTAAAATTAATTTTAATATAAGTATCAAAATTTATTAATGACTATAAAAGCGAACAAAAATACATATCTTTAATTGGATGAATTTTGGTAGCACCACCAAGTTTGATTACATTCTGGATTCACTCCCAGAGTTATAAGAATTTTAGTATCGTCTGTAAGAATTTGTTAATTTATACTTTTATGTATAGTTTTAAGCAATTTTTATTGTTATTGAATGTTGGATTTACTGGGTAGACATTCCTATTTTAATTTTTTAAAACAATGAAATTAATGTCTACTTGCTTAAAAATAATAAGTCTTAAAAAAAAAAAAAAATAAATAAAAAATATGGGTGGCATATTTTCTTAAAAAAGGCTTTTGATTTCTAGTCTGGTAGACATTAAACTTTAGAAAAAAGAAAAAAGGGTGATATCGTCTCAAACATGTGTACCCACTAATTATAACATTGATAGTGTCCACTTATATTTTATATATTTACTTATGCTCTGTCTTTGATATGAGCACTTTTACCTATAAATATAGCTATTCTTAAAACTATTTTTTATTATAAACGGTATATTTAGAAGGTACATATGTTTGAGCAAACCGGCCCTCCCCCAATTTTTTTTTCTTTACAGTGGACATTAGTTTCTCTGTTTAAAAAAAAAAAAAAAATACCCAGATCAGAAAGAATATTTACTGAAACCCATCTATCTACTAACATAGCAATAACAAGTAATGTTTTGTTGCACGCACACACACAAAAAAAAAAAATCAAACAAATGCAAACAGCTAAAGAATTCCTGGGCATTTCCGATTGCTCTTGCCGCCTGAACGAAAACCATTTATCACTGACTAATTTTTCACCTTTTCATGGCATCACATCACATTCTTACCTAGCTTCTATTTTTTTTTTTTTTCTTTATCTCATATTATCCTGCTGTTTGCTTATTACCGATTTGATAAATTCATTAAATTCAATTTCTGTCTCATTTTCTGTAATGACGAATTATAATTATTTACTATTTATATTCAGGCTATTGTGCTTATTTTTGTTGTTGTTATCACAATGTATCAGCTGTCATACCTTCCTATGGTGTATATTGATCTCTGGGTAATCTACAGAGAATTCTCAACCCTTTATTTAATTTACAGGGGTTGACTGTTCACGTTACATTAGTTCTTATTTTTATTTAGTACTGTTCAGTTATTGCTCCCCTGTTTCAATTAAGTGCAAGTACACAATACCCAACCCAGGGATTGAACTCACAACCAATATGTCACCAAATTTATAAACAGATACTTTTATTCACAAGCCCTTTATACTATAGGATAGTTTAAAATTCCCTGTATGTCATCCAGATCCATGTACACCAGAGGATTGCTGGAAGGCACAATGGCCAAAACATGATAACAGCAAAGATGAAGATAATAGTTTGAATATAAATACCATTAATAAGTTTAATTTAAGAAAGGAAAGTAAATTAAGCAAGACTTACACATTCACCCTTGTACCTTTAATTTTTTTTTCTCAAGTCAGTGGCTAGAAATGTTAAAGATACTATTTTTCTATTGAGCTAACTGAACATAGGTATGATATAATATTTTTATTATAATAAATTACAATAAAAACATTTTACATTGCTACACAAAAACTCATGTTTCGGTGCTAAGATGGTACTTCTTCAGGCGATGGTAAATAACTAATGATAAAAATGATTTATTACAGAAATTTAAAAAACTAATCTTTACCCCCTTTTCGTAAGTTATATATATATATATATATATATATATATATATATATATATTTGTTCATAATACTTACCTATAACCTACTAAAAGCTTTACAATGTTAACACTCCTCAGCATCAGATAAGAATAACTATTATTGACAGTATATATTTTGATAAACGCTTATTAAATATGCTAAATTTTTCATTTTATAGAAAATTTTAAATTTGACAATTTAGCAAATTTAATAAGTGTTTATAAAAATATATGTTCTGTCAATAATACAATTATTCTAATCTGAATGAGGAGTGTTAACATTGTAAAGCTTTTTAGTAGGTTATTGGTAACTATTGTGAACTTTACATTTATTGATGATAATTTCTCTAGATATACAGAAAGCACATTTGATAAAATTATGCTCACCTCAATGTTAAATTACATAGTTTTATGAATATTTATGAAGGTGTTTTATATATTTTATTTTAAATGTTATTTTTGTTGGATTTTTCTTGAATTAGGTTTCTCAAAATGTTCAGCCTGGTAGACAAAATAGAATACTGTTTAAAATAAACAGTGCCACTACTCAAATATGAGTATTCACTAAAAATAATGTTTAAAGCAATTAAAAATATGCCTGATTAATAAATAAAAATCCATTAATTCTTTAAAAATTGCCATATATATATATTTTATATATAGATAGATAGATAGATAGGTATCAGCTAAAGGTGTGTATTTATATAATTTTGTTTTCTGCAATCTCAAAATTTGATTTGTGCTGTTTGAGAGCCACTGTATGGTATAAACAAATAAAAGACCATAACACTGAACTTAAAAAAAAAAAACAAAAGAAAAAAAAATTCCTGAAACTCAAAGAAGTCATCTCATTCTTTCGTAGTCTACTGCTAAATTACAAAATACTTTCAATCTTTATAGAACTCTCTAGAACATTTACATCACCCCACCATAATCATCACAAATCTTCACCAACACACACATGCACACACCCACAAGAAGAAGTCACTATTGAATATTTGCAACCATTTTTTTTTTCATTTTTTTTTTTTTTACTTTACCTCATATTTCAAATATACATTTAAAGGAAGTGAAAGCAATATTGAATGATTTTAGAAAAATAATTTGGAGCTATATATTAGTGAATTACAGTTAATGAAACCCAAACAAATTACTCCATACACATAGCCATCGGTATGGGGTAATTTGTTTGAGTTTCATTGACTATAATTCACATATATTGAAGTCTCTTTTGTGGATCAGTTTTAATACTTTATATTGATAGGATCTACATGGATTATTTAATTCAGAGATTCTTTTACCATATATATATATATATATATATATATATATATATATATATATATATTCTGTGGTATAAAATTTTTGGTGGTTTTGAAAAAGACAGAATGCATTCCTTTAAAGTAACCTTTTTTTTTGGCCAACACGCCTTCAAAAAGATTTGTTGGAATAACAATGATCAAAACAGCAAAATTGAAAAAGGTAGACACAGCAGGTAAATAAGGAGCCATAACTAAAATAAATTTATTACTAAAAACCACAAATCAATAAGCTCCTTGTGAGTATAAAACAGAAAAAAAAATGTTTTGACTCATGACCCAGCCATAAGATGCAGTGAACAAAAAATTCTACCTGCACAGAGTCCTTTTGAATACCATGCCATATATATATATATATATATATATATATATATGTGTGTGTGTGTGATAAAATAAAGAACAAATAGGAAATGTATATCAATCTAACATGTTTCACTTTTATTAAAGCTTCATCAGAGAAAACAGACAAAAAGACTGAAAACATTGATATTTTCAATTAGATCAGTTTTCATTGGTCAGACATGTGTCACGTTTATTAAAACCGTGGATAATTCTGTTGTATGTAGGTTTAACCAATGAGAACTGACCCAAACAAATTTGAAAATACCAATGTTTCAGTCTTTTTGGGTGTTTTCTCTCAATCTCTGACAAATCTTTAATAAAAACACACACATTATATATATATATATATATATATATATATATATATATATATAGCATACAGAGATTTGCCTATATCATTGTTCCATTTTCATAGTAGTAACAAAAAAAAATATTCTTTCAGCATAGAGAATTTAATTTAAATGAAAGATAAATGCCAATTTAAGAAAAAAAAAAATTTAATTTACCACTCACAGGAAAAGCAAAAAATATGTCTCCCTGAAAGCCTATTTTAGGGTCTTTGCTGCAACATATATACAGCTGTTGAATGTGTCAAGAACTAAAGCCTGACGGAGCCTATCCCTCTTCAGGCTGGTTTTGAATTCAGAGTTTTTCTTCTCCTAGACTGGCTGCCACTCAAGGCTAGTCTGTTCTGCTATACGACTCATAGATGATGGAGGAGAGACGGATTCATGCCATTTTCAAGGGTGTTAGTGCAAAGTGAAAGAAACAGAATTAGACCTAGCTTTCTTTTTGTACCAAGTCATTATGCTATCCGGGCATACACTAACCACAGAGCAACGGTTAAGGAGTCAGTCTCGCAAGCTCTGAATAGTCATTTATTTTGTGAATTTGGTCTTATGAAAAATTTAGCTTTTATTTACTGTGTTTTTTGTTGTTTTTTTTTGCAGAGTCATTTTAATTTAGTTCTATGATTTTATATACTTTACCAAACCCATGACTAATAATCTGTGGGCTCGTATCTCATAAAAAGATATTGCTTTTATTTTCTCTTGTTGGAGAGGAATGAATACATAAATAATACATTAAGTTTTACTTTTTTTTTTTTTTTTTTTTCTTTTAACTAAAAGTTCATATAATCAAGGCATGGTGGAGTAATGGATAGCAGCTCAGATTGTGGAATCAGAGATCCGAGTTCAAATTCCAGTCAAATCCATTAGATTCACTTATGTGCTAATATCCTTGGGAAAGTTATGAATCCTCTTCTTCTCCCCCCAGCTATAGGTAAATAGCAGGACAGAGCAGGTTCTGTAACCTTGGGTGGCAACTGGTCTACCGTACAAAGAAATGGCAACATACTGCGCAAAAAAAAAAAAAAATCTGCCTCGTCAGTCATGTATCGAAAAATACATGATCGCTTAAGCGTGTATCACGCATGGCACATAACTAACTGACTGAATACAAGGCTTGAGAGCAACTTGCAGTAGAGGGTTACTGAATGCGATAAATGTTATGCATGTAAGAAAAGGTGGTAGGAAGTTAAGATTAAGAGGATAGATATGGATTTCATTGTATATTAAAAAATATTTTCCTTTGACGTTCTCAGATTTTAAATCAGGCACTTTTCCTAGGAACAATCAGGTAAAAATTTATTTTAATAAATAAAAAAAAATATAGACAAACCTAACAAAGGTAAGACAGAAAAATTCATATTAAAAAGAATTTTTAAGAAAAAGAAATTAAAATAAAAATTGCTGCCAAAAGTTTTTTTAAAGTCTATCTGAAATATGAGGTGAAGTAAAAAAAAAAATATTGAAAACAAAATAATAACCAAATAAATCACCCCTTTTTGTGCAAAATGAGAGATTGTCATCTGTAGTGTTTAATCATCATTCTAAACTGAGTTTTTAAAATTAATAAATAAAAAACTTGGTTGAAAATTAACTCGAACAAAAAGAATGAAAATTTCATAACAAAAAAAAGAAAAAATTCATTCGTTGTCTTTTTTTTTGTTTCCATTTTTTCTTTTTAAAATTAGAGAAAAAAAAAATAATAAAAAAACTGGAACAAAATAATTAAAGAAAATCCTGCAATTTTTTTCTTTGTTCTTTTTATTTATTTATTTATTTATTTTATTTATTTTTTTTTTTTTAAAGAAGGGGCGTTATTTCAGTCCAAAGAAATATGTTGCTAGATAAACCAATTTCAAAATGATTACCTTTCTGTACATTTGCCAGAGCCACTGCAGCATTAATCTGCCACTCTGACTACATACACACACAAAAAAAAAAAACGATTAAAAATCCGAGAAGTCCTTTACATCAAACGACAGCAACCCACTATCAATAAAATTTGTTTTGGTCTTAATACACACGTTATAATGATTTTGAAAGTTATTTTAGTCACGTGACGCTAAAATCTATTTTCCTTGTGAAACCTCCATTCATTTCAAACATTGTACCATTAAATGTCAATGCATATATCTGCCTGTTTCTCGACTTTCTACTTTCTGTCATTGAAAACGACCAACGATGGTTGAAAGTAATGTGAACATAACACACAATTCCGGCAAGTTTCATTACTAGAAATTATTAGTGACTTGTTCAGCACCAGGAGAAACTCATTGAAAAGATTAGCAAATATTTTCTGACCGTTCATTTTTTTTTTTTTAAATAGCACATGTATAAACGAAAGTTTGCTGCCTAAATATACGATGTTTAAATCTTCCATAGCTAGATGTTGCATCTAAAGGCTTACATTTTGAATGTTGATCAATAGGGTTAAGCAATCTTCTCAATTTGGAGATTACTATCTTTCCTCTCATTTCAACTCTATATATCGTAGTACAAGACCATCAAAGAGGTTAGGTGTATCAGTGAATTAACTTGTGAAATTGGTGATATATAACATTAATAATGGATTAATTCCGACAATGACTTAATATATTTTCTGTTTATACGTTATTTTTAGAGATGTAATTTATTTTATTTTTTTTTAATTAAACAGTATTAATTACATTTACCGGCCTGAATTAATGTTTAATTAAAAGACAGAGCATTTACTTAAATAAATTATATCTACAAAAATAACATAGACGGAAAATATATTAAAAATAATTATCAGAATTAATCCATTTCATACACACACACACACACACATTATATATATATATATATATATATATATATATATATATATAGTGATTTTCCAAGCGTAGCTTAGATGTGGCACAAGGCCGAATGTTTGGGGCACCCAGTGAGGATCGAATTCACTACTCAGTCGTAATTGTTCTAGCAAGATAAGCTTGATAACCATTACACCGCCCTGAGGTGCCCAAAGATTTTCCAAGCGTAGCTTCGATGTGGCACAAGGCCGAAAGCATGGGACATCCAGTGAGGATCGAGCTCACTTTTCAGTAGTAACTGACATAGCAAGACAAGCTTGCTAACCATTACACCACGCCGAGGTGCCCAATTATATATATATATATATATATATATAAACTTTAAAAATCAGTAGCTTAACTGAAATACGCGACCATAGTTTCGACCTAACGGTTTCTTTAGGCCAGTGGTTTTCAGCCATTTTGGTGGAGCGGAACAACAAGGAAACATTCCAGTGGCTCGAAGAACCCCTGCAATAAATTGTCTTATGCAAAAACAGATTCAATTATTAAAATAAAATAAAAAATACTCATCTTCAGATTTATTTACAAACAAATACAAAGACAAACTGTAAAAATATTGTATACGTACATATGTAATTTTAATCTTGCTTCTACGGTTATTACACATGTATTAAAAAACTTCAGTTTAAAGTTTATTTTCATTAAAAATTCAATGAGAAACTTGAGCCTGATATTTCTTGCACACATCTTTAATATTGGGTCGTGTTTTTGACAGATACACACAAAGTTCATCTTCAACACATATCTGCACAGGAGAATTAAAATTACTGTTCAATGATAGTACTTGTGTAACTTCTTGCGGAACCCCTGGGCTTTACTGGCGGAACGCTAGGGTTCCGCGGAACCCTGGTTGAAAACCACTGCTTTAGGCGATACTTTTAAGATGACACCTTTAACGGTTCATTTAAAAACACACACGAAGAACGTTACAAATTATCTTTAAAAAAAAACCCCAAAAAACAGTCTCATGATGATTGAAAGACAGGACATTGAGTGTAATGGAAAGGAAGAGGAAAAGAAGGTTAAAGAAAAGAATAGCAATGGACGAGAATGCAAGTATATTGTAGCTGTATACAGTTAAGATGGAAAGCAAATATGTAACTTAATTGTTATGGAGAGTGGGGAAGGTAGCATGTCTAAAGAGTTTATATATATATATATATATATATATATATATATATATATATATATACACACACACAAGTTTCCATAAATGATCTTCTAATTCACTCAGTGACGTTATCTGACTTATTTTGCCTAAGGTAGAAACTTGCAGGATTGAGTATTGATTTCTTTTTTACGGCTTATCAACACCTCTGTGAGTTATCTAAAGCCAAAGCATATTTCGGATTATAGGAGTTTGATTATACCCAGTCTTCTTAAACAGTCCCCCATCTAAATACTAACCGGGCTCAACGCCACTTAACTTTAGTGATCGAACGTGAACCGGTGTTTTCAGCGTTAAAATTCACCAAGCACTCTTTCCCCATTATGCGTCATAAATTTCAACTGTCCCTTCCTGATTGTAAAGACAAGTGCCCTTTTTGTTTTCCTTAAAACTTCCTCGTTGATCACATGTTCCGTCTATGGTATTCTCAGCATCCTTCTGTAGGCTGAAACATGTCGCGTGACAGTGGGAATTGTTGGCTCGTTTAACGTGGTTATATCATTTTACATGTCATTAGAGCTGTTACAGGTATTATGACCATCAACAAAGCTATTACGACTCGATGGCAAATGGTTTCAGCAAACCACCTTGTCTTGGTCTAACTCACGAAAACGGTACACAAGTCATCCAAGCTCTCCAAAGGTTTTTTTTTTTATGGGGGATGATGGAATAGTTCTTTTAATGTCGTCGTTTAATGTGTACAGGATGCTTGACAATTTTTGAAATAAAATGATCGGGCAGAAATCAAGAACCACAAATGACATTTAGTGAAAGGTAAAAGGTTAACATTTTGGGATCTGCGAACCTGAACCAAAAATGTCAAGAGGAGCCCTAGAGTACAGGCTTCAGATGTCCGCTGTTCAGTTAAAGACACTATTGAATGTAAAGATGTTAATATCACGTGCACATTCCTATTGGGTGATCACTTGAATCTTCTCAATGATGGCTGCCTTACACGCAGCAATGGTGCGGAGTTTTTTTCCCCTTACCATTCTTTATTTTTGGGAGCGCTTATTGATTGATAATGAACTCGCATAAACTGAACCACCATCTTAATACAGGGTGTTTTTATAATTTTTGAAACAAAATGTTTGGGCAGAAATCAAGGATAAGAAATGATAGAGTAATGGAAATTACATTTAGTGAAAGGTAAAAGGATAACATTTTAGGATCTGCAACATGAACCAAAAATGTTAAGAGGAGCTCTAGAGTACAGGCTTCAGATGTCCGCCGTTCAGTTGAAGACACTGTTGAATGCAAAGTTGTTGATAACGCATGTATATTCCCCCTGTGCAATCACTTGAATCTTCTCAGTGATGGATGCTTTCAATACAGCAATGGTATGAGGGTTGCCCTGGTAGATGTTGTCTTTGAGAAATCCCTACAGGCAGAAATCTCTCAGGTCAGGCGAGTCAAGCGTCCCTCCTACTTCAGCTTTGCGGCTGATGAGACGTTCCCCAAACTTTTTATGGAGCCATGTCATGGTAACATTAGCATTGTGAGGAGAAGCACCATCCTGCTGGAACCACTGTTCCTTCTCATCAAAGTCCTCACCCCCCCCATCTGAGAGGCCGCTGTTTTGTTTTAACAATTGTGAAACACCCTGTATACCATGATTATTCGTCTAATGTCAATCGATGTTATTCTTCCGTTTGGTACTGATGACAAAACCAATTTCATATTTACTGTTTCCAAAGCTATCTAACTCCAATATTAATATCAATTCCTTTTTTGGATTTTGCTTTCTTGGAGGCAACACGCATCAATGTAATAAATAGCAATGTCCCAAGCCAGTAATTCCTGCTATTCTTTTTTTTTTTTACACGTCTGCTAACATTAAATGTCTGATAGTGAAATCTTTATGTGATTAGAGGCATTTACAAAATTTGAAATAAGAAGCTACCAACCTTTAACGGTTGGCAACCTATCAAGTCATTAACTTCCCCGCCATTTATTTATACAGGTATTAACTACCAAAAAAGATGATAATTCTCAAACAGTGCGACAGAGGAGGATAGCAGGTGAGGCGGAATGTTTGAAAGACAACCTAAGATTTAGAAACAGTTTCAAAAAATTCATATGCCAAAAATAAATATGATTTCAAAAATTTTAAAAATTATTCTGGATTACTTGTAATTGCATATAGGAGACCCAGTATACATAGTTATAAATAATTATTGACCGATTGTATCATTGTGATACTTTTGCATTATATAAAGTATTAAAAATATAATAACTAGAGTTTGCAAATTGGAGGAGAGAGTTATCAATGATAATGTTCTGACTTTGAATCCGCAGTTATCTCTCTTTAACTCTCTCTATAATATGAATCTTAATTCTAGGGTACGTGCAAAACATTCCAGAGCAATCTTAAGCCGAAAGATAATTGGGAGAATGGTTGTACATGATTGACAAGACCTCCAAATGGAACTTATATGTACGATCCATCACTAAAATCGCAAACAAAATGATCGGCTCCTTGTTATCGCTTCAGTAAGTACTTGATTCCTCATGATATCTTGTATTAGGTTGGTTCAAAAATAATGTCGTTTTTGACGTTAAGTTGAACGTCAAAAAACGACATTATTTTTGCACCAACCTAATACATTTTATAAGAGCTAGATCAGGCCGAAAATGGAGTCTTGTTGCCATATTTGGACAGGAGCTGCCCAGACTTCACTTTTCACTCTTGATAGGGTTCAAAAGCGTATCTGAGTCCTTATTGGAGAAGAATTATTTTCCTTCTTCCAACCTCTCTCTCTCTCACAGAGCGAGCCTCTCACTGCTCTATCGTTAATACCATGGAAAGTGCTCGGATGACCTGCATCTGGTTCCACCAGGTTTGACCTTCACAGCTAAGACTTAACCATGACATTTACATAGTAGCAAACCACCGAGATACCTCTCGGTATTTAATCAGGAAGAAGTCCACCCAGACAGCTTCTTCCCGTGAACCATGCCCGATGGAATAGACTCCCAAGAGGATTTCCCCCGATCACTACAATCTTAATCTGTTCAAGTCTTGAGTCAACCGTTATCTTCCCCTCTTATTGATATAAATTACTCCTTTACGTAACCTACCTCGAGTGGACCTGGCTGTAAAATAAATAAATAACTATATCGAAAAACATAAGCCTAAAGGTGTGTAAGACAAGGATGTGTTTTCTCACTGGACTTATTCAACCTTTACACTGAGGCGATTCTGAAAGAATGAGAAGAGACGGTGACAGAAGAGAGGGCCACGTGATTATCTGCCGACGAAAGCCTCCGACTTCAGTCTTGTGCCAAACTTTACCAAAGCAGCAATCTAAACTAAGTCAACATTAATATTACTTCCGATTTAGACACCGGTTGGGCTGATAATGAATTGCATGCGAACTCTCATATAAACCGCTTATTGTACGGAGGACTGATAAAAACAGTATTTACTTTTGTTCAATTTATCCGAGTGTCATTTTTTTTCTCTGTGCGTCTTCACCCTGATTGGACATGCCCAACATGAAGATACCTACCCCGATTCGATCTTGGCTGCCTTATGATCAAACTTAGATCACGACGTGGGATAAGGTTAGCTCTGGATTGAAGCGGTCATTTCAGCGACCAGCCGCGGTGGTAGAAGAAAATACCATGGAAAGTGTTCGGATGACCTGCATCTGGTTCCACCAGGTTTGACCTTCACGGCTAAGAGCTAAACCACTGAGATACCTCTCGGTATTCAATCAGGAAAACATAAGTTTAAAACTTATTGCCTGTGTACCGGGGAGGGTGTTGTACGATTACACAAGTATGTAATGCGTTGTTTTCTTCTGTCCCACATTTCGTCCTGAGAGTAACAGATTTTCCAAGCCCTCCTTCCTCATATGTGCCCTAGAAACCTCAACCCTCTCTTCCCGATGTTAAGTCTCATTTCTTCAAAATACGAATGCCCGAAGCGAATTCGGCAGACGAGGGGCAGAAGAGACGGAGACTAGAGACAGGAGAGAGGCCCACGTGAATATCTGCCGTGAAAGCCTCAGACTTCAGCCTTGTGCCAAACTTTACCAACAACAGCAAACCAGATTTTGCCAAGACAACAACGATAATATTACTTCCAATTTAGACACAGGTTGGGCTGATAATTAATTGCATGTGAACTCTGATATAAACCATTTATTGTATAGAGGACTGATATAAAAACAGTATTTACTTTTGTTCAATTTATTCGTGTGTTATTTTTTTCTCTGTACGTCTTCGCCCTGATTGGACCAGCCCAACACTAAGATACCTGTGGCGATTCGATTTTGGCGTCCTTATGATCAAACTTAAATGACAATATGGGATAAGGCAGGTCTGAGATCGAAGTGATCTTCATCGATCAGCCGCAGTGTTGGAAGTCTTGGACGACCGGAGAGGGTGTTGTACGATTACATTTGTTGCCGTGACCAAGGATCGAACCTGAGGATTACACCAGGATTCTTTGTTGGAGGTCACAAATATGCAGATGACACAGTGTTTATAGCAGACATAGAAAGGAGACTGTTGGAATTCCCACAGAAGGTAGAGGAAAGGAAAGCGAGAGGAAAGGACTAAGTATCAAATATAAGCAGTGTATGGTTGTTAGTAATAGAAACAGCTCATGAATGCGGACGACGAATTGATGACATCAAAATCAAACAAGTATAATTTTAAATATCTGGGAAGTGTTTTAACAGGATGGGAAAGTGCAACATTGAAATCCGAAGGCGCGTCGAGATAGCGAAAGATGCTTTCCAAAAGCCAAGCAAAGTATTAAGAAACAGAAAAATCTCGTAAAAAGAAAATAGAACTGTAATTGTAACTCGAAATAATTAGGTTTTATCCATTGTCCAGTATGAAAGATCTTCTTGTATGATACCATTACAGTTCACTGCCTAAAATCTGGCCTGTTAGATTCTGCCATTGACATCTAACCTCCTGCATCAGATGTCTTCGTTGCAACACTGACAGAGGTGTCTTCCGGGTGCTATGCCTTGCCAAGGAGCAGCATGTAATTTGGCTCCAGGTTCACATACAGTTTTGAATTCAGAATTTTTCTTCTCCTAGACTGATTACCAACCACTGATAGATAACCTAGTCTGCCTTGCTATTTAATCCAAGCTTTCTTCATCAAGGTAGGTAGAGACAATGGCGAGTTTCGTCTCTACCTATCCTGACGATGACAAGAAAATCGAAAGCTTGAACTATATTTCTCGTACTTTTCTTCCAAGAGGAACTTTGGTCAACTTCTGACAGAATTTACCCTTTGTCTGAAAAGGATTATTGGCAAAAGTCGATTAGATACAAAATGTCTGTCAGTTTTAATACTATTTACCTTTAAGGAAGATTTCCTGACTAAATACACATCCAGGATGCGATGCATAAATTGTCGTCTTAATTACGCAAAAACGAAACTAAAACTGACACCTCATTTTAATAGATCTATTTAACAAAATGTTACAAACATATCTTGAAATACTAAAGAGTAAATTTATTCAAAATCGCCATTGGTTTCAACCACGGCCTCCAGACGACTTCGGAATCTCCAGAGACTCTTCTAAAAGGTCTCCTTGATGAATGTTGCCATAATCCTTGCTTTCAGTTCATCTTTGGTTTGACAAGGAGTTTTGTTGGTGTCTCGCTCAACTGAACCACCCACATAAGATCAGAGTGAGTTTCCCGAGCTGACGTACCTTCGTCATCACCATTGGACTCATCCAACTCTTTCAGAATCCTCTGCACTGTCTTTAGATTGACACCCAAACTCTCTGAAATATTCGTATTGGAATTTCCGGTGCGAATGCCAAGCAGTACAGCATGCAGTTTCCAAATTTCTGGCAAAGTGAATTGTGTCATGGTGCGCTTTTTCTCATAGATGGTACCCAACTTACCCTACTGTACTGGGCAGTCCGCAAAATTAAAAATATTAAAAATGGGGATAATTTACTCATCGCACCCTGTATATGTAGGATATATATATATATTTGGAGAAGATGCAAAGCAGGCGGAAGAAGCAGCTGAAATTTCTGGGACACGTAATGAGAAAAAAAGAGCTTGGAGAATCTGATACTCACAGTTCGAATAGAGGACAAGAGAGACAGGGGAAAGCAACACATGACATACCTAGCGGGCTTAAGCAAGTGGATGACAGAACATGGTCTGAGGGTCAAAACTGATTGAGAGCTACAAGGGATGGGGGGGAGCCATGATCGCCTATGCCTTGAAGGGACACGGCACATAAAAAAGAATTATATATATATATATATATATATATAATTATATTGGTGGTCAATGCATAAATTCCCAAGAGAATAGAATCCAGGTAGAACTCAAAATCCAGGACAGAGTAATAATAAAATATAAAAAGCTCAAACACTAATATTCCATGGTTATAATTTATTACATTGGAATCGTAATCACGATCCAAATCATCAGACCTACAAATTCAAGGTCTAATGATTTGGAGCGTGATTATGATTCCAATGTAATAAATTATAACCATGGGATATTATTGTTCGAGTCTTTATATATATGTATGTGTGTCATTACTAAGACAATCTTTGTATATTTGATATATGTATTTAATTTGGATGTGGGAACACAGTGAAGATTTTGAAAGTTTTTGGCCGCTCCTGTAGTCTTCTTCACTGCTTGTACTAAATAGTGATGAACTAAAAAAAAAACAACAAAAAACTATCATGATCACCCAAGTGTGCATCCAGCATATCACGTAAGGGAGGAAGCACGAACTCAAATTTGTCAGCCCAAATCAGGAATTCCTACAAGAAAGAACGAACCTTATTTCTTGCTGAGATATTGCTTGTTGGCTTGAAATAGAATTGACAGCTGAGTTATTCAGGCTGAGACAATATTACCATATTTCATATCTAATAACGCGCACACTTATTTAAACTAAGTCTTTAAAAAGTATAAAGCAAACACTTTCAGCATTTTAAAAGGAAAAAGGAAAATATAAAATTATAAAAAAAATAGTGTGGATGGCGGGAAAACAACGCTGTATTCAATGTTTTTAATTCAGATGATTATAGTTAATTGCCACTCAATTTCTGCTGCGAGCACTTTCTCTTGGGATACACGGTTTTAGAACAAGAGATCAGTCTTCAAGTTGGTTTTAAGCTATTAATGCACACTGTAAAATCTTATTATAAATATAAAAATCCAATATGAATTAGGGGGTTATATATATTTGTTAAATATAACAGACAACGAATATCTATTATGTTTGATCATGAGCCGTTCTAAGCTTCGTGTAGTGGCTTTAATTTCGGGAGAAAATCAAGACAAGAACTGTTCAACATTTGGATATTTTTTTTTATTAAGCTGTTCCTCGATTAAGACGACACAGAACCGCATTACGAATTTATGTCGTGTCTTCTATTCCGCGACCGCTATCGTCGCATAACAAAATTCTATGTAAACATAACAGAATATCATCTTTGATGGCGAATATCTTTGTTGAAATGTCCATATAACCACTCTGATGATGGCTCATGTGAGCCGAAAGCTTAGATCGAAGAACAGCTTAATAAAAAAAATATCCAAATGTTGGACAGTTTTTGTCTTTGTTTTCTCCTAAAACTAAAGCCACTATACGAAGTTTAGATCGGCTCATGATAAAAACAATAGACGTTCTTTGTCTGTTATATTCAATAATATATGTTTGAATAATGATCTGTTGTCGCAATACACACACATATAAGTTGTTCCATACGGACAAACAAGTACTCACGACAAGGATGTAAATTTGCTTCGATGCGTAAGCATCTCAGGTGAAGAACAAAGATGGTTATAAGCTTTTTTTTTATTTAAAAATGTTACTTATGAAACATCACTTCCTTTTTACATTATCCAATTTTTTTAAAGAGATAAGAAAAACACCATAAACACGTGTATATATATTTGTTAGAATAAAAACAGATCACTTTAAGGTCCCATGTAATAAGTTATTTCACTTCCAAAAGTTGAAATGAAAAATGAAAATGGTCTACCCATACGGATTACCTATATTTATATAAATATATATATATATATATATATATATATATATATATATATATATATATAATCATAATTAATTCATCGAGTCTAAAAGAATCTTCAACAGAATGCAAACGTTTCGCCTTATTTTTGGGACTCATCGCAAGCGTCATACCCACTGGACCAACGTGTTTTGGTGACGGAATGGTAAGAAACCAGACTCGATATAGCACTATCAACGGACTGTACCTCATGGTTTAAGTAGCTAGCACAGCTATCGACGGCCCCAAGTGTTCCGTCCACCCAATTTCTCTCTCTCTCTCTTCTTTCTTTCTTGGGTCAAACAGTGGTATGGTTTTCAGACACTTTCTAAAGGTGCCGCTTGGTGGGATCGTCCCCTCTCCAGACATATAACATCAGGAAGTTTCCTTTCTGACAAATCGACCATGGTGAGATTCGAACTCATGGTCAGAAAGCAAACATTTTAACCACGCGGCCATATATATATATATATATATATATATATATATATATATATATATATATATATATATATATATATATATATATCTGTATATCTGTAATGAATTTCTGGGACTTATAAACTTAATGCCTTCAGCAACCATTTTTACCAGTGCTCATACTGCAATTTTTGCTATTATCATTGCATGTTTTTGCCAGAGCTCATATTGCTATTTTCGTTGTTATTATTGCTTTTCTCTGGCACTCCTTATTACGAACACTCGTTGCCACTTTCGTGATGCTCGTTGTTGCTTTTTTGTATGGTTTGTTGTGTTTTACGGCTTATCAACCTCAATGGGTTTTTTAATGCCGACAACTTTTTTTCCCTGGTAATATTTTGTTTTGTCAAAAATCTATTTCTGGTAATATTTTTTTTTCTTCAAAAATTTATTTCTGGTAACAATTCTTTTACAAAGTATCTCTGG
>CAHIKZ030000888.1:452500-467500 GCA_903632075.3 Acanthosepion pharaonis | reverse complement strand
ATCCTGCGTGGTTCTTTCTTTTATAGAAAGAGAAAGTCCATTTCTTTGTAACTTGCAACATTTTTTTCTTATCTATATGTGATGGAAGACAAAGTTGACAAAGTTAACAAAATAATAATAATAATAATAATAAAAAAGGGGGCGACGAAAAATGAAAAAAAAGGTCAACTGAAAAAAGGGTGGCGACGAAAAATGAAAAAAAGGACAACTGAAAAGGGGGCGACGAAAAATGAAAGGAAGGGGGCGACGAAAAATGAAAGGAAGGGGGCGACGAAAATGAAAGGAAGGGGGCGACGAAAAATGAAAGGAAGGGGGCGACGAAAAATGAAAGGAAGGGGGCGACGAAAAATGAAAGGAAGGGGCGACGAAAAATGAAAGGAAGGGGGGAAAAATGAAAGGAAGGGGCGACGAAAATGAAAGGAAGGGGCCGACGAAAAATGAAAAAGGACAACTGAAAAGGGGGCGACGAAAAATGAAAAAAGGACAACTGAAAAGGGGCGACGAAAAATGAAAAAAGGACAACTGAAAAGGGGGCGACGAAAAATGAAAAAAGGACAACTGAAAAGGGGGGCGACGAAAAATGAAAAAAAAGGACAACTGAAAAGGGGGCGACGAAAAATGAAAAGGGAACAGTTACTCCCCCCCTAAGATATAAAAAAAGAGGACTGCTGAAAGGGAAAGGGGGGGGGGGCGACCAAATTAAAAAAAAAAAAAAAAGTACGGCTGAAAGAATGGAGGAGAGGGTAACCAAAATAAAAAAAAAATAACAACTGAAAGGCTGTGGGGCAACAAAAAATAAAAAAGGACAGCTGAAAAGCGGGGAGGGGCACCAAAAAGAAAGGACTGCTGAAGTAAAAGAACAAAACCTTTTCTATTAAAGATAATATTTCCGATATTAAAGCATTTATATGAAAGGCAATACACTCGTGAACATACGTAAGGCTTCATTTTTAGCAAGCTGTTCTCACATTCATTACTACTCGGTGGTATTCACGATCCTGACTGGGTGCCCCATAAATATCGCCTTGTGTCATAACTGAGCTACACTGTGTAAAGATATTGCATTGCACGTAAGTAGACTTCACTCAAATCTCCTGTGGTATTATTATATTCAACTATCCCCCTGACCTCGACATCAGATCATTTGGACATTTTGGGTGAATATTTCGAACTACTATTCTCATCTTAGATGTTGTTATAAGCACAACGTTTCGGTCAAGTACCCTCTTGCCATCATCAGGTCTCCATTTTTTGACTGAATGAATAATAGCGTCTATAACAACCAAGAGAACAATAGTTTGTTTGAATTTCTCGGACGAGGATTTTTCATTTACACTATTTTATATTTGGACGATTGTCCCCATCTTTATTGTTGTTATCACAACGTTTCGGCACAGATCGATATACACAATGACCGAAAAGACAAAGATGAGGACAATAGTCCGAATATAAACGGTGTAAATAAGATGAACAATAGTTCGAAATAAAGTATTTTGACAATTAGTCAAATCAAAAAATTGAATACGAAAACTTAAAGAACAAACAACCAGTACAAACTATTTACATTGTTCGGACTATCATCCTCATCTTTGTTGCCATATTTATCACAACGTTTTGGCCGTTGTACGCTCCAGCCTTCTTCAGGTAGTTGGAATGTCGAACTGAATCCTTTATTTTTAACATGTCTTCAAGAGTGTGAGTTCAATACCCGGTTAAGGCAGTGGAAAACTTGGAGAGGGGAATTAACAGGAGATAACTGACAACTGACATCAATAAAAACATGGTACGTGGAACTAGAACAGTCTACTCCAGTGAGCGAAATAAAGGGTTCAGTTCGACATTCCAACCACCTGAAGAAGGCCGGGGCGTATAACGGTCGAAACGTTGTGAGAAATATGGCAACAAAGATGAGGATGATAGGCCGAACAATGTAAATAGTGTACATGATACCTCATCTCAGAAATATAGACAGACAGCTAGTACAAAGTTGCTCATATGAACAGTCTTATGTGTTAGGTCATGTAATTCTTGTGTTCCATTTGCCCCGTGAGTGTCAAATTTTCCAGGCCTTTTTCTTATGTGTTCAAGAAATTTCAACTGTCTTTTTCTGATTTTAAATGTACTATTTTTTTGTATTCTGTTTCAAACTTCCGCGTGAATTTAAGGGTACTACGAGACTGGATTTCATCATTTTATTTTTTAAATAGATATCGTCATCTACATTTCTTACTCCGTTTATCAGGCAGTTTTCCGATACCTTTGAGCGAATTCCCGTAGATTTTCTGATAAATACAAGTAAAGTTATGTCGAAAAGCTTATACTTGGTACCTAGCATCTAGGCGATCATGTATCTATCTTGACTGACGAGGCAGATTTTTTTTCCCGCACTAGGCTGCCATTTCTTTCTGCGGTAGACCAGTTGACATCCAAGGCTATAGAACCCGGTCTGTCCTATTTACCCATAGAGAAGAGGAGGATTCATACCTTTCCCAAGGGTATTAGCACGTAAGTGAATGTAATGGATTCGAGTGGAATTCGAACTCAGCTCTCCGATTCCTCAATCCATTACTCTTAATTTCAGCAGTTCAGACCTTTCATACAAGTCAGTTATGTGCCATGCGTTATACACGCTTAGGCGATCATGTATCTTTCGATACATGACTGACGCAGTAGGTTGCCATTTCTTTCTGTGTTAGACCAGTTGCCATCCAAGGCTATAGAACCCAGTCTCTCCTGCTATTTACAAATAAGAGGATTCACACCTTTCCCAAGGGTATTAACACGTAAGTGAATGTAATGGATTCGACTGGAATTCGAACTCGGCTCTCCGATAGCTCAACCCGAGCAAGGATCAATTTAACATGAAAAGAACTGTACGTTTTAAATATGTTCCTGGAAAGAATTTCCTAACATTTTGCAGATTTAAGTAGTTTTATTATTTAGGAACTTACTTTAATAAAAGTGAAAAAAAAAATGTCGCGTTCATGTTTTTAAATTATGGCAAAAATCGTGTTAATTTGATTGAACTTTATTTGATTTAGTTTAATTTGTTTTATGGCATATCAACCTCAAAGGATTATTTAATGCCAACAAAAGATTTTTTTGGTTTGTTTTATTTTACTCAATGGGTTATTTAATGCCATCAAGATTTTTTTTTAAATTTCTGGTATTAAAAACTATTTTTTACACCTTCACAGCGTTTAGGTCCCAGTTTGAGGGTTAACTATTTGCCTATAGCTGGGACCCTAACAGGTGCTTCCACATCGGGTCAGGGTGGACCTAGGAACACCAGAAATTAAGAGGTGGTTCCACGCTCCTCAAAACCTCCTGACCAGAGGCCTTGTTCTTGGATGTAGTGTATCGTCTTATCAAGGACGCGGATGTAGTTTATCGTCTTACCCAGGACGGCTGAACTTTGTGCTGTAAGGCCCCAAAATTCACTTGGCATAGTTCATTTTCGAAAAAGAATGTCAAGTTAGACAAGATGCCAATGACTAGCAAAAAGTGGCAGAAAATTCAACTATTAAAAATAAATGATTGAACGTGTGTTTTAATTAACTTTAAATGATCATAACTTAAAAATAGTTGAAGTTAGTACAAAGTTAAACCAATCCTGAAATTCCGAGACTTTCTACTTTCAGGCTATATTTATATGTATCACGTGGTAAATGTTTAAAAAAAAAAATGTCCACTGGAAAACAGGAGATCACAACGACCTAAGAAGTCGTAACCGTATCCTTAAAATAAAAATGAGGACATTATTGTCGCATTATTTATGATAGGACTAGAGTTAATTGTTGAGATAAGAATCTTAAATTATTTATACAGAAAATATACCATATGCAAATACAAATTTACTTAAATAACGTCTTTTATTGACGATAAACATGTCTATAATATTTACTTGGTTAGGATACGTGTTGGCCTTCAGATAGCTAAATCGTAACCAATCATAATCCTTATCTGTAATTATGCAGACGCGAGCTCACTCAGTAATCTAAATTTACTCTAATCAGTTGTTTTTGTGGGCAAAACGAATGAGGACAAAGTTCAATTTTTATTTTACATTGCTCGGCCATTAACAGAATTAAATTTGTCGAGGACGATGGCGAAGGCTGCTTTCTTTCAGCAGTCGAAAATGGGTTGGCCAAGAGGAAATAGCGTATAATGGGGGCTACGGGCAGAACCTAAAATGCAGGCAAATTGTATCGTCCAATCTTGTATTGTAACTTGAGATTTTGTCGCAAGAGCATTTGAGTGAAAACAGAACAGTGGTTGGACAAGATTGTAATTCGTCGCTATAGTGAGAATCATTTAAGCCTCGTAAAATGAACTCCTTTCTTCGTCACGCATTCAGACTGTTGTCGACCGGAACAATTACATAAGGGAACGCTTTCCCTTCAACTATTATTTCATATGTATTGTCTCATTACGAATATAATATAAACACACACACACATATATATATATATATATATATATATATATATAAGGAGGGACGGTGGAGTAATGGATAGCGGCTTGGATTGAATGATTACACTCACTTACGTGCTAATACCCTTGGGAAAGGTGTAAATCCTCTTCTTCCCCATCCATCTATGGGTAAAATAGCTGGGTTTTATAGCCTTGGATGGCAACTGGTCTAGGAGAAGGACAACTCTGAATTCAAAACCTGCGGAGGGTCGTTTGGGGACCTTGTGGCACGTAGTGCACCAGGTCTCTGTATTCGGCCCTTCAAAAAGTGTGGATGATCCTGCCCAAAACCTTCACCACTATAATCAAATCTCATGTGCTGTTTTCGGGCTGTCGGTTTCCTGGGAACTGATCTGCTTGACCCTCATACATCGAATTCGATGGGAGAGTCGAGTATATATATATATTATAAAAAGAGACAATTTTCTGTCTGTCATGCGCGTATGCAAATTCACAGAGACAGTATGTAATACGCGTTTGCCAGTGATTGACTTACATGTGCATTAGACGCAGGCATACTAATCTCACACATATATATCAAGAAAACCCCTTAAAAATCCATGTTGGTTATAATATTTTTCATGAAAATTAATAACTTTTCTTCAAACCGAAAGATTTTAAGAAATGGTATATCTGTCTGGATTGATTCCAAGATAAGAGGGAGAGAGAGAGAGAGAAAAAAAATCCCTACTAATTACAAAGTGATATTATATATATTACATACACGGTTGTAATTTGAAATAGTATATTGGACTAATACATCACCATCAGGGCCGGTTCTGTGTCCTCTTTCCGAATCTATGATATAGGCCCTCACCCTACATCTTAATTTTCATAATATAGTATCCATATAAAATTCAAATTTTATTGTAACTTAATTATGTACAATAATGGATCATATGCAATATAGGTGAACAATTCAACTAGAAAAATTGAAAATAAATACCATCTAAATACAAATATGTCATAATAGATCATCCATTTTAAATAAATCGACAACGTTTTGCGGTAATTGTTAACATCAATTTGAGATTTTTTTTGTTAAAAAAGTTAAAATTCACACATTCAACAATATGCATAAAAAAATATTGAACTTTATATAGCGTTGTCTTTATTTTTTTTCATGACTTAACATGAGAAAAACAAATTCACGGATTTCGACCAAATAAAAAAAAAAAAAAAGAAAAAAAAAGATCCCCTAGAGAATGACGTCAAAATCCGCAAAATATTTCGTCCTTTTAATAATCAACTGTGCTTAGTTTAATTTCTAATGTATATAAGATGTAGGTAGAAACGAAAGCAAATATTGACAAATATATGGCCTATCGATTGCATGAAACAGCCTGTCGCCTCTAAGTGTTGACTTCAATGTTCATACACACACACACACATATATATATATATATATATATATATATATATATATATTAGTGATTTTTCTAAACCCAGTTTAGAATTAGCAAATTTTGCCTATTTTTGTTGGAACGTGTCTCTCGGCTACGCTTCCGTTGCCCGTTCCTGTTGGAACGTGTCTCTCGGCTACGCTTCCGTTGCCCGTTCCTGTTGGAACGTGTCTCTCGGCTACGCCGTTGCCCGTTCCTGTTGCCCCCGTTCCTGTTGGAACGTGTCTCTCGGCTACGCTTCCGTTGCCCGTTCCTGTTGGAACGTGTTGGAACGTGTCTCTCGGCTACGCTTCCGTTGCCCGTTCCTGTTGGAACGTGTCTCTCGGCTACGCTTCCGTTGCCCGTTCCTGTTGAAGTTTTCAGCTCATTTATAGAAATATATTCATGTTATTTTTACTTAAGAGGAAGATTAAAACAAAACTTCCAAGTTTCTAATGAAAAAAAATAGCGGTTTAAATCAAGAAACCCTAGTCTGTAGGGAAGAGACGAAATTTTCGAAAAGTGCTTATATTTGGTACTTAGATTTCTTTCCTGGCCGGGGGTGTGGTCAGTGATTAAAAAAAAAAAAAAAAAAAAGTATTCAGCACCCCTAGCCCCCACCAAAAAAATTAAAAATAGAGGTCTAGATCATGACTTTCTGATGAAAGTTATGTCGAAAACTGATATTCGGTGACAAAAGCGGGCAATAATCAATTTAATGTATGAAAGGAACAGGGTATGTTTTAAATATATTTCCGGGAACAATTATCTTCAATTTTCGAGATTGAAATTGTTTTAATATTTGAGAGTTGATGCACTTACATACACAGCAACAAATAAATTGTCTTTAACGTTTTTGTTAGCTTTATTCAAAGTTTTGAGACGTGTCAAAAAACAAACAGTAAAATAGTGTTAATTTGACTGAATATTGTGTTGCACAACCCACAAATCCTCTCGATATTAATCATTTAAAAAAAAAAAGTGCCAAGTTCAACCTTTAATACGATAGTATCCATTGCAAAAAAGATTCCAATAACTTTCTTAGCAAAAAGAGACAGAAAAAGCCGCTTCGCAGAAATGACAGTCCAGAGCAGTTTACAATAATGTTTGTACATATATATATATATTTACACACATAACTAAATGTTACCACTACTACCAATGCTAAAGTGATTAACTTTCTCGATGTGACTAATCTTGAATCATGGTTATTACAAACCATATACCAAAGATATATATAACCATAGATACGTCAATAAAGATTAAAACCACTACCACAAAATTCTTGATAATTTACATAAATTAGTCCAAATTAGATTATCTATCAAGTCCCGCTATAAGGAAATATTTGATAATAATAAAATTAAATATATAAAGGTTTTAAAACTAAGCAATCATTTCGATTATTTAGAAAAAAAAAAAATAAAGCTAAAAATAAACCAACACTGTAAGCCTAACATTATATGGTTTAATCCACCTATTAACCATAATGTTCAAACTAATATCGGAAGAATTTTCCTAAATTTAATTCATAAGCACTTTAAACATTCACCAAAAATAAACAGATTTTTAACAAAAATAAATATCAGCTATAACTACGTACGTTAATAGCATAGACTCATCCCACTTAACATTATATTAAACAAATGTATTTCCAACAAAAATAATGTAAATTTTTCTAAAACTAAATGCAACATCCGAAAAAATAATTTATCCCTTAAGTAGTCAATATATAACTGATAATATCGTATACCGAGCTAGCATACATTCCGGTAAAGATGTTAAATTTTATTTTAGTTTCACTGAAAATCCTTCGAAATATCGTTGTTACCATCATCAAATGACTAAGTAATACTAAATACAAAACAGCATTGCCTTCTGTAAACATTTCTGGCAATTAAAGTATGATGACAATTCACCATTTATCAAATGGGATATTATAACAAGAGCCAAATCTTATAACGGGAAAGGAAATAGATTTAACTTGTTGAAAAATTGGTTATCTTAAAACAGTTAAATAAATCGAGCTTATTAAACAAGAGAAATAAATTGATGGTTACAAGTATGTATAAAAATAAATATCTGCTGAAATACGTTGATCCAGATTAATTTTTAATATAAATTAATTTAAAAAAAAAAAAAGAACAAGTATAGTTTTAAAGTATATGTATGCGTTAAAGCGCTCAGGGATAAAGCGTATGTGAATATGTAAGTGGACATTGAAGGCAACACCCAGCGGCGTCAGCTCAAACGTTGCGGTTGCGTTTCAGCATGAAACTGACTGTCGGCTTCAATGTCCACTTATTTATATATCTTCACACATGGTGTTCGTGTGTGTGCATACACATATTTGAGTTGTAACTAAAAGATAAATGTGCCTCCTGACAAGAAACGAACCTGTATCTCTTTACCCTTCAGGTAAACCCTCCTAAATGAAGTGGGCCGTTACCAATTTGCCTACGGGAGATCATCTTGATAAAACCCAAGTTCAATTTACAGAGTTATAATTTTTAAGTAGATTTAAAATTTTCACCGCACCTTTCTTTCGTGTGCATATGTAGTGGCATCAACATAAACATCCCTTTAGTCCGATGAAAACTGAGAGGATGAAACGCGGCACACGAAGAAAATCATATATGAAAACTGAGTTGTGCTACAGGTAAGGAAAAAAAACCTGTATATTTATAATTTATATAAATTATAGCTCTGTTATTATACATCGAGCACTATTTTATCAGCACTAGCACTTAATGTACGATATTTTAAAGACATTTGTTGATACCTCCTTACGAGTGGACCGAACAAAGGTTTGCAAACAAGTAGAGGTGCTGAATATAACAGTCAGTCAGATAAATGATAAATTTTATATTATTTGTATATTTATGTATGTTATGTGTTTTATAATTATATATAACATACAGATCTTCTTTTCTGAATTTAAAAAACTTAGGACGAATTCTTGCTGTTAAAATGACAGCCTTTGCGCGGACACATTGTCTCAAAAACAAAAACAAAAAACAAAAAGAAAACAAAAAAAAAAAAAAAAAAAAAAACAAAAGAAAAAAACAAAAACAAAAGAAAAAAACAAAAACAAAAGAAAAAAACAAAAACAAAAGAAAAAAACAAAAACAAAAGAAAAAACAAAAAAAGAAAAAAAAAAAACAAAAAAAAAAAAAAACAAAAAAAAAAAAAAAAAAAACAAAAAAAACAAAACAAAAAAAAAAAAAAAGAAAAACAAAAAAAAAACAAAAGAAAAACAAAAAAAAAACAAAAGAAAAACAAAAAAAAAACAAAAGAAAAACAAAAAAAAAACAAAAGAAAAACAAAAAAAAAAGAAAAAAAAAAAAAAAAAAAAAACAAAAACAAAAGAAAAACAAAAACAAAAGAAAAACAAAAACAAAAGAAAAACAAAAACAAAAGAAAAACAAAAACAAAAGAAAAACAAAAACAAAAGAAAAAAAAAAAACAAAAAGAAAAACAAAAGAAAAAGAAAAACAAAAGAAAAACAAAAGAAAAACAAAAGAAAAACAAAAGAAAAACAAAAACAAAAGAAAAGAAAACCAAAGAAAAGAAAACGATGAAAACAAAAGAAAGGAAAACGAAGAAAAGAATATAAAACAAAGAAAAAGATAAAACGAAGACGACGAAAAAAAGATGGAAAAAACAAGCAGAAACGAAAAAATTACTAATAATTATATGTAACGACACAGAATATCGATGTTCTCTGATCGAAAGAGAAATTACGATGCTCATCAATACTTTGTTATCCCTTGAAAAAAGAAAAAAAGGTTGTAGCCAACGGAATCTTCTCTATCAAATAGTTCTTGATAATGGCTAAGGTAATCCAAAGTACTTTTGCAAATACAAAACATGAAATTCGGACAAATTGCCTACAGTTTTAATCCTGGTATACTACATCTTGACATTATGCACCTTGTTCGGAATGTTCTGATATAACCTTCACATTCCTGAGCCACCCGGGAATATGGAGGTTATATGTCAGCACATTTCAGGAAATAAACATGGGCAAAAACGTCGACGCAAACGTCATTCAACCAATCTTCAGAATCGCCAACATACAGATTGATTATTTTGGGTTCGGTTCGAAATTAAAAAAAAAATCACCTGAAGAAAGCCCGAGCGTACAACGGTCGAAACGTTGTGGATGTAACATTAAAGAGGAGGACAACAGTTTGAACAATGTAAATAATTACAATGCTCATCTCAGAAATATAAAAGCATACAAATATTAAACAGAAAAAGCTTGTTTAATTTGTTAAAAGTTGGCTAGAGATTATATTTATTTAGATTATTTTGACAGCAGTTGCTCTTGTAAACAGATCTTATTAAAACGCGACGTTTATTTCTATTATTAACTATAAACAGTTCTTGTATGCAAATAAAATATCGGAAATGTGGCTGTTAATGTATAGATATAGCCAAAATTTATATTAGCTACAAGCTTTCGACTCACATGAGTCATCATCACGGCTGTGAGTAAGAAGAAAAAAAAATGAAGTGTATTTTAAGCAGCGCATTCAACAGAAGCAACCATCCATTAATGAAAATAACTATAGTCTCAGATAACGTATTCTTGAATGAATATATTTTTAAAAAAAAACAAAAAAAACAAAAAAAAAACAAGAAACAAAAATAAACGAAAGGGGGGAAAAATCGAAAAAAAAGACGAAATAAGAAAAGAAAACGAAAAATAAATACAAAGACGAAATAAAAAAAAAATAAAAATAAAAATAAACAAAAGACGAAAAAGAAACGAAAACAAAAGCCAAAATACGAACAAAAATCTGAAAAACAAAAATCTGAAAAAAAAAAAAAATAAAAAAAAATAAACAAAAGACGAGGGAAAAAAAAACAAAAAAAAAAAAAACGAGCCAAGATAAATTTGGGCTATACATCAACAACAATCATATTTCCGAAATCTTATTCGCATAAAAGAAAAAAAAAAGATCAGTAGGTTTAATAGACATAAAATGTCTACTCTTTTTAATCATAACACACATGAGAAGTAATGGACTGTATCATTTAAACGTTATTTTTAGTGGATACTCATATTTTAGTAGACGCTCTGTTTATTTATTAAGCAGTATATTTATTTTTGCCTACCCGCCTGAATATTAAAGGAAATCATATTTAAGATATTATGCGCCTCGCCCAATAGGATTTGAACCTGCGTCTCCCAAGCAAGAGAAACCGTCGTTAGATCCGACGGTGAAAACTTTCGTGGCCGAGTTGGTCAAAAGCACATTGGATATAACGGCGGTAAAACATACCAAACTTCACTTGCGATGAAACGCCGTATGCATTCATTTACCGCCGAGTAAACCCATTTGAAAATGCCGATGGAGTCAACATAATGTCTGAACTTCAAGAAATAGCTATCTCTCTGAAAGGAGGCATTATGATTATTTACATTATTTGTACTGTTATCCTCATCTTCATTTCCATATTCAAAACGTTTCGGCCGTTGTACGCTCCGGCCTTTATCAGGTGAGTGGAATTTCGAACCGAACCGGGGTAGATTTAGTTCCACGTGTCACGCCTCTTCCTGATGTCTCAATTGTTTCGCTTTAACTCAACTCTCCAAGTTTTTGGTTCACCACTGCTGTAGCCTGGTATTGGACACACAACTGGGCCATATGTCCTTGAGGACACATGTGTATGAATTTCTGGGACTTACGAACCTAATGTCTTAGCAACCTTTTTTGCAAGTGCTCATATTGCAATTTTTTATTGTCATTCATTGCTTTTCTCTAGCACTCCGTATTATTGGTTCCCATATTGTATTCATTTCTATGCTTGGTCGGCTCAGGAGATTTTTGTGGCTCAGCATATGTGCTGATTCCTTAAGTTTTCGGATTTTCCAGTGATGCTCTCTATTATTTCTACCTTATCCCACAGGGGGCAGTGATCTCCCTTTTCCTCTTAATATAAAAATAGTTTTATGCCAAAACTTAACACCTACAACAGATCGTGTACAAAAAAGATATCTACAAGTTTACCCTGAAAGTAAAAAATATGTTAAAAATATCTGTAGCTGAAGGCATAAAATTGACTTCAAAATATTTAAATTTAGGCATTAAATAACGCATAGGTGTTGATATGCCGCTAAACAAAAACAACCAAACTAAATATCACTTCTCCTCCTAAGTTAAATAGTAGGATTTGTATCTGGAATAAAATTTCTTATAAAAAAAAAAAAAAAAAAAAAAAAAAATGTATAAAAATTGTATAAATAATTTTTAATGCAATATCCATTAGCAAAATATATATTATAAATAGGTAATCATACAATGGATCAATTAGTAATATTAATTTAATTAATGGCGAAATCTCTTCGCTAACAAACTTAATATAAGCATTAACTTACTAACAATCCATTGAATGACACGATCCCTATCTATATAAATTGTTGTCAGATGGATCTGGTGTATTTTTGAGCAGCAAGTACTTTCGAAAACTTCATGTTCCCATCATCAGGCTGTAATTTTTTCATTTAGAAATAAAACTCCAAGACGAAATAGATTGACCGAAAATTTTTTTTTTTTTTTTTTTTTTAAGAATGTGTTATTTATTAATGGTTATATAATATTGGAACGCGCAAGTCGCAACGCCAGAGTTCAAATATTTCAAGTGAATTTTTTGTATGAATTTTGTAATGTGGTAAGTATATAGTTCAATAAAGGGATATATCGTAGTAGTTTCCCGCAATTTCGTACTGCGGATGAGTGTTTTTCATAAAAAATATGCCGAATATAATACATTTATGACTATTAATTGAATAATTAATTTGAACTCTAGCGTTGCGACTTGCACGTCCCAATATTATATATAACCGTCAATAAATAACACATTCTTAAAGAAAACATCTTTCGGTCTACAATACATTTATTTCATCTTGGAGTTTTATTTCTAAATGAAAAAAAATTACAACCTGATGATGGGAACATGAAGTTTTCGAAAGTACTTGCTGCTTTAAAAATACACCAGACCCATCTGACAACAATTTTATACATAAGGATCCCATCATTCAAAGGATTCTTAGTAAGTCAATGCTTATATTAAGTCTATTAGCGAAGATATTTCGCCATTAATTACATTTAATATTACTAATTTTTTTCATTGTATGATTACCTCTTTATAATATAAAATATATGCTGCCCAATATATATAGTGCGATGGATAAATTGTTGCCTAAATTACGCAAAAATTGAAATAACAATGACATTTCATTTTAACAGATATATTTACCAAAATTACACAAAAATATCTTGAAATACTAAGAGTAAATTTATTCAATAAAATCCAATTGACTTCAACCACGGTCTCCAGACGACTTCGGGATCTCCTGCAACTCTTCTGAGCGGACTCCTTGTTTAAGTTTGTGAATGCTGTCATAATCCTTGTTGCCTTCAGTTTCATCATTAGACAATCCTTTGCACTGCCCTCAGAATGACACCCAAACATTCTGAAATGTTCGTATTGGTGCTTCCGGTGCGAATGCCAAGCAATAGAGCACGCCGTTTCCAAATTTCTGGCATAGTGCATTGCGTCATAGTGCTCTTTTTCTCACAGACTGTGACTATTATACCGTGCATTCGACAAAATCAAAAGCGAACAACGCACATGCTCAAAATTAAAAATATAAAATGGCTACAATTTACTCATCCCACGGTGTGTGGGTGTATATATATATATATATATATATATATATATATATATATAACGTCATCCACAGAGACTGTTTCGCAGCTCATCAGTGTGGCTAGACATCCGGTTGCCTGCGCACGGTAGGGATGAAAGTGGATTTTTAGCGTATTTATTTTTAGAAACACGCCCAGTGACCGACAGTGACTCAATTCGCATCTGCGAAGAGTCTCGCTATCTAGCGATAATAGTCACTGTTTACCAACCCATATATATAAGTACTGGTAATAAATCCGTTGGTATATAATCAAAGTGGATCCTAGTAATATAAAATATTAAAACTGATCCACAAAAAGAGCTCATTGTATTTATTATAACAGAGCAAATACACAAATTCCAAAATAACCTCATATGGGTGGGTACAAAACTATTTCAACCGACGAAAACTTCGTCAGTCTTATTCAACCCCGGAATATAGACAGAGTTTGTGTAGGAAATAGAAATTTAACTGCGACAACCGTTGAAAAATTTTGATTTTTAATTGTAATCTTTCGATGGCTGTCAGTTAAATATGTAATTCTGACACAAACTTAGTCTATACACCGGGGTTGAATAAGACTAATGAAGTTTTCGTTTGTTAAAATAGATCTATCCCCTATTTAGGAAATCTGGGATTTTGTTGTATATATATATATATATATATATATATATAAAAGAAATATAGTCTTAAGGTGTGCTATATTTATGGGATAAAGTGCTCAATATCAGAGATAGAGCGTGTGTAAATATAAAAGTGAACATAGAAGTTATATGCAATCGTCAGGCCTGACGATTGCATATATGCATGAAAACAGACTGTCGCCTCTATGTTTGACTTATGTTCACTTTTATATATATATATATATATATATATATATATATATATATATATATATATATATATATATATATATATCCGTTTTTTTGCAGAATTTTTAACACAACTATTTGTCTAACCCATCAAAAACTGATGATGATATTGGAAAAAATATCGAAAGTACTCGAAAAATAAAAATAAATAAATATAACCACAGTACCTTTCTTTAATCATGAAAGCTTTATACGGGATTAAGAAACAGTCTTATTGAAGATAAGTAAACACAGCATGTCTAAATTATTTAAGCAGACACGTTTAAATAAAAATTATATTTTTAGTGTATTGGGGCAGCAGACCATTATTCAAACATATTGTTAAATATAACAGGCAACCACTGTCTATTATGTCTGATCATGAGCTGTTCTAAGCTTCGGTTTAGTTTTGGGAGAAAAACTGACCAACATTTGTATATTTTTTATTATCGATCTAAGCTTTCGGCTCACATGAGCCATCATCAGAATGATTATATGGACATTACAACAGAGATGTTCACCATCAAAGATGACATCCTGTTACGTTTACATTTAAGTTTGCTATGTGACAATAACGGTCGCGGAATAGAAG
>CAHIKZ030000888.1:427500-450000 GCA_903632075.3 Acanthosepion pharaonis | reverse complement strand
ATGTTTATTTAAAATATTTTGAACCAAGCTTAACTTAGCTTCTGCTCCGAAAAGATGTAATTTGAAAATAAAACAAAGCAGGTCATAAACTTTCGCGTCACTTGACAGGTGATGAATGACATATTGACGGATTCCGTGAGGCTAATTTGTTCTACGGAAGGAGAAAAGTGAAATAATTTACATTTAAGTGAACAAATTATTTACCTCGTTATTTTTAAGGAAAACTTTCAGCGCTGTAATGTTTTTTTTTTTTTGTACTTAGCTTTAACCTTTACGTTTACGATGCTTTATGGAAAATACATAATAAAGAAATTAAAATAAGACTGTTAAGAGTGAGATTAAATTTCATAAGAAAGGTATCTAATTAATTTATAGGTACCTTTCTCATGAAATTATCAGAAGTGTACATAAAATACTATAATTTTATGTACATTTATTACATTTTACTGTGTTATTTGTATTTCCATTCATTTTATTATTAATTTTGATATTTAATTTATGGAAAAATGTCATAACTGAGATTAATATAAAAATAAGATCATATAAATTTCATAAGATGATACTGATACTTGTAGGTACCCTTTTCAGTTGAAATTGAAAAATCAAATTAACTTCTTCACATGTGTTTCGCAAAAGTAAAGGCCTTAACAGCGGAGAACAATGCTTAGCTCACATAACGCAACTTAATTGTATTCTGGTTGGTCTTCCGTACTTTATAATTACAGCCCGATTATAAATGCAAAATTACATTTCTTACTGCGGATCTTCTGATTAGTCAAAATGATACAATTTACAAGGCGCTAAAAAAAAAAAAAAAGATCTATCTCATAAGGAGACTTAGGAAACCCAATGCGGCTTTTAGCTAATTTTATAATATTTTAACAACTTAAATGTAAAAATTATAATTAAGAAATAACAAATAATTGTATTAAAAATTCATTTTTCATCGAAAAAGTTTTTGCTTTCAGAAAATATTGTCCATATTCATAAAAGCAAATAAAAGCATTTGAAATTAAATAATATCTTTATTTTATTGAGTTTTGTATGTTACAATTCAGAGCTGATTATGATGCGACCCCCTTATAATTAACCTCAAAATTAGATCTTCAAAAGTAGCATGATACGCGCGTGTATATATATATATATATATAACTATAAAAAGGTAGGGTATGTGTGTAATGAATGCGCGGCCGCAATTTTCGACGGATTTGCACCAAAATTTACATGCACATGCTCCAAGTTAGCGGGAAGGCAAAGACCGACTTTGCATTTCCCAACTCCCATCAATAGTAGAAATAATCGATTTTTTCTTGCTTTTATGGCAGTTTTCATGTAGTTTGCGGCCATTTTCTACTGGCCAGAGTGAGGGTCTATAGCTGGCTGCCACGAATAGGCAGGAAGATTCTATTGGCCAGCGTGAGAGGCAACAGCTGACTGACACAAATGTTAACTAGCATGCAAAAAAATCGATAGGTGCATTCGTCACAAGTGGGAAAAATTTAAATCTGCATGGCACTTTACTCCAATTGGCTCATTCGCTTGCTTAAACTCAACTCAACGTTGATTCTGATTCCGAAGAACTGGTTTGGGTGTGAAAAAGTATTTGTTGTTAACATTCTTTTTTCATTCGGGTTTTCCAGTTACGAGTCCTTTTTTAAAGCTAATCATTTTGTGTTCATTTTGTTTTGTTTTTTTTTCGTAACAGATTTAATGTTTAGTATCGAGCTTAGAAAAAATTCGCAGTGTGAGATAGGCAAGAAGTAAGGCATGTAGCAACATCAGCACGGCAAAGGGCACTCCTTTAAAGGCAAGGAAGGGCAAAAATATTCTAAGTCAAGTGATAGCGATTGCTGTACGAGTCGTACGATTTTTGAATCAAGCACGGGCAACGCCGGGCCATGATGCTAATATATATATATATATATATATATATATATAAAAGAAAAGAACAGTAAGATATATAATCCGGTGTTCGTATAGATATTTTTTATTTTTACAAAATGGTGCTCAATGTAAATTTACAGAGCATTAATATTATAAATTAACTGATTTAAAATATGCTTTTTTTTCGCTACACAGTTCTAACCATGTTTCAAAAATGGAAGGCAAAAGCTTCGAATTTAATTTTGTAATTAAATTAAAGACATTAGTTCCATTTCATGCTCAAGCGAATTTTGGAGTAACTTATTTTTAAATTTACTGGGTTTTAAAGGCACGGCAAAAATTATATATATATATATATATATATATAGCTATTTTGTATTATATCGAGCACTGTTTTATAAGCACCAGCTTTTACTATATATATATATATATATATATATATATATATATATATATATATATATATATATATTTTGTATTATATCGAGCACTGTTTTATAAGCACCAGCTTTTAATATATATATATATATATATATATTATTGGTTTTCCATTCGTCTGATGGTCGCGTTTGTTAACTTCTTTGCTTAATAATAATAAAATGTTCTCACGAGTAAAACCCACACCTTACGAAGGGCTTTATCTATCTAAAGTATGTGATTTTTTTTTTTTTTTCAAAATTGCTCAATGGAAAATGTCATGATGCCATTTCTGATCCACGGTCTCTGGTCCAGGTACGAAATGAGTACACACCAGAAATCAAAGGAAATAAAATAAAAGTTGATAATAATAATAATAATAATGGATGTAGCGAATGAAGACTGAGACTGTACCAATAGTAATAGGAGCACTGGCCCTCGTGAGAAAAGGAATAGACAATTTTACTTAGTGTTCCAGGTAACAAGAACATATCGCCCCCTACTAGAAACATCCCATATATTAAGAAAATGACAATTCTTCTATAGAGCCTAAGGGCCGTAGTTTGGACCCGGCTCCACAGGATACAAAGCAGGAAACATAATAATAATAATAATAATGTCAATGTAAAGACAATGAAAAGGCCAATTCACTTCAGTAATGTTGTCACTTCTTTTTAACGTTACTAGTAAACTAGTAGTATATATTTATGGAATTAATAAGAAGCGCTTGGGTAAGCTCACCAGACAAGTTTCGTCAACAAAATACAAGAACGCTTATTGGGGAAAAAAAAAAAAAAAAATCGGCAAAACTCCTTCAAAATATAAAACATTTGACGACCGTTAGCGAAAAGATTACAATGTACGGATTTATGCGATTTTGCCTGGAATCAAAATCAATGTTTCGTTAAAGGAATAAGAGTTTTTCACACCATTCCAAATTAAGAGAATATAGATTAATCATGACAAACTCTGGAAGTAGTTACGTAATCTATATACAGGAATAACTCTAGTTAAAATTAAAAACAAAACAAATAAAGAAAAGTAAAGCTAAAAAACTAAATATTCTAAAGAAACTGAAAAAATGCTTTAAAAAAAACCCTAAACAACAACAAAAACTACAGACAAAAATAAAATGCAATTAAAAATAAAAACGTAACAAACTAAATAAGTAAACTAAAAAAGCAATAAAAACAGTCAAAAGCAATAAGAAAAACAATAAACCCTAAAATCCGAATAAAAATATCTAAAAAAAAATCGCCTAAACAAAATGTATCAATATTTAAACAGAGTTACTAGCGAATAATATGTTGGAAGACATTGTGTTGTCTCCTTGCCTTTAACCTATTTTGTAGATGGTCGGCATTAATAGGTAGGAAGCCCATAATTAACGTTGAAATTTTATTTTTTATTATAAATACGAGATTTTATGGTAGACATTAACGGTTAATAAAATTAGATCGTCAGGTCGTACCTACTGCTGAGTATATATATATATAAAAAAAAAACCGTTAGTAACACCTGTCGAAGATTTCAAAATATTTGTAAAAACAGTAAGAGCCCCATCATATAACTATGTGTGTGAGGTTAAAAGAATTAGGACATTTTTAATTGGTATATCTTCATCAAGTCATTCATTCCCGTAGTTCACTGCTACTAACAAGCAGAAATTCTTTTTCTCCTGATGATGGCCATGTTGGCCGAAACTAGTCGAGAAATTTAATTGAAATAATAAAACGAAAAAATAATATACAATCCAGTGTGTTTGAAAATTTTAATGTTTTTTATTGTTCAGAACACACACAAACACATATATATATATATATATATATATCCACAGACAGACTGATTTGCTGTATCACAGCTCATCATTATGGCTAGACATCCGATTGTCTCAAGCCGGGACTGAAACCCGACTGATTTGGCATAAGTCAGAGATTTTACTCCTGAGCTATCAGCGCCTGGTAGAGAGAAAGACGAATTTTTGCGTATTTATTCGTTAAATAAACACGCCAGTGACTGAGAGGACTCAATTCATAGAAGAGCTTTGCATTATCAGCAATAGTAGCCACTGTTTACAAATTTGCGCTTTCTCTCCAGAGTGCTTGACCGAAATTAATTTTTCGGGGGCGTATAGTTTTAGAAAATGGATGAATACCGACAAATTTTCTATTTGACTTATCTTAAACGTTACTTTATAAATGGATACTAATATTTGAGTAGATGCACTGTTTTTATTTTATTTATTATTACGGTTTCCACTAGGAGACGCAGGTTCGAATACTGCCGGAGCATGCATATTTTTCTTTCTCTCAATATTCAGGTCGGTAGATGTAAATAAATACACTGTTTAATAAATAAATAAATGAATGAATAAATAAATAAATAAATAAACAAGGCCTCTACTCCAATATGAGTAACTAGTTATTTTATAACTATTAAGTAAATAAATTAAAAATTAAAAATTTTGTCCATGTTAACCCATTTCTTCAAAAATTGTTTTTGTTTACCTTAGGATATAAAACAGAGCAGGCATGTATATTTCGGAAAGGTGGGTAGTATGTGTTCAAAAGCACTATTCGGGTTTTATTTGATCAGGAGGTCCTACGTGGCCGAGCTGGTATAAGGTACTTCAGATCTAATGACTTTCCCCCCCATAAGGGACGCAGGTTCGAATCCTGCCGGAGGACACATTTTTTTCTAACAAGATTTCTCGAAATATTCAGGCCAGTAGATGTAAATATATAAATACAAACAGTGCATCTACTCAAATTATATATATATATATATATATATATATATATATATATATATATATATATATATATATATATATATATGTGTGTGTGTGTGTGTGTGTGTGTGTGTGTCTTAAGGTGTGCTATATTTATGGGATAAAGTGCTCACTATCAGAGATAGAGCGTGTGTAAATATAAAAGTGAACATTGAAGTCAACACTTAGAGGCGACAGGCTGTTTCGCAGACGCAATCGTCGTAGCCTGACGATTGCGTCTAGCATGAAACAGCCTGTCGCCTTTATGTGTTGACTTCAATATATAACACGATGCTTACCTATAACTTAAGAAACCACGAAACTCTGATGACTTTCGGAAGTGATCAAAATGCTATTTATGCTCAAATTCTCTCCAGAAAACCCTAATATATATTACACATACTAATACATTTTTTTTTCTTTAATCATTTCAATCCAGGAAAGGCGATAATACCACTAAGATGCAAATGATTACTGGGAGTAGAAGTGAAAAAAAGCCTTTAATGAGGAGAAAAGATAATAAAAGAACATAGTTCTGGAAGATAGAAGATGGCAATTTGACGATCACAGAGCATATTGCAGGCAAGGAAACCAGCGCATAACTTACCTAACAAGCTTGTGTAAATGGTTAGCAGGACCGGAATTAGGAGAGATAGCAAAAAAAAAAAAAAAAAAAAAAATTTTCTAAGACCTACAAAAGCCACGAAATTGTTGATCGAGGTCCTAAATGGAGGATTGAAAATATAAAATCGCATTAAAATAAAATTCGTGTAAACTGAAGAGCAAATCATAAAGAAACAAGCGTATTTGAAATTAGCGCCATTAATGTATAGGATGGCTTCTATTAATTCATCTCAAAATAAAAAGTACAGTGTGACCCGGATATAAGAGAGATTTTCTCTGGTCCCAAATTAGAGCCTGTGTTAATGTATATAAAATAGACCAAACCCGGATATAAGAGACTTCTTCTCCGGTCCCGACAACTCTCTTATATCCGGGTTACACTGTATTTATATTTACTAAAATTCACACCAATGACCTTTGTGATCGCCCCAAATGGGAGTGAGGTAGAGTGTGCTATTTGTAAGTGTGGGGGTCTGCATTCGCGCTAAACCCGATAAACATTTTTTTTAAATTGTAAAACTGTCTTAAGTACCTAGAATATCATCTGCACTTACCAAAATCAGAGAGTTATACAAATTTTGCAACTTTTGATTTTGGCATTTTTTTTATTCTGAGGATTGGAGTTGCTTCGAGACAAGGTAAACAAATATTGCTTTAAAATTTAGAATTGCAGAAGAGTGGCAAAAATTTAATAAAACAAACTTTAATTTGAATTTTATAATCTCTTGAGGTGAATTAATATTTACGATAAGTAACTTTACATTATTTGAGATGAATTAACAGAAAAGATTCAATGTATATTTTCTAGAATAAGCAAAAAGGGTACCTATATTGATGACAACGTATGTATTTTAAGATCTAACAAAGATCCGTCTACATAGTAAAAGAAGTGTATGTACGCATGCGTGTGTAAATAAGTGGGCGTAAGTGATTAATTCAAGAAGATATGTAACACTTGCACTTTGTACAAAATGGCGGAACCTCCGTTTTAGCTTACAGCACCATTAAGATTTACTCGTCTTTTTATTAGTGATTATGTGCGGACTTTAACAGGTTTATCACTTTGACCAATGCCCGCATTTACAGCAATATGGCTGCTGATTGTACCACGTGACGTCTCCGTTCTCTTCTCTCGATTATTTTGTCGGCTTTCCATTGTCGGCTGGTTCTTTCATTGCTGTAATCCTTTTTTTTTCTTATTTAAAAAGATCTTTTTCGTTGTTTTCAACATTTTTTTTTTAATTATTTTCTATCCACCCGTCCCATCTATTGCTGAAGCTGCTTTTTCCTAGTATATTAAAAAAAATCCATTTTCTCTTTTCAGTCCGCCTATTTCTTGATTTCCAACGTTCATTAAATATCGTGCTATCTTCTCTAACCAATCTTATTATCTTTCTTCCACCGTAGCATTCTCTCCCTCGCCCCTTTCACAGTATCTTTTACATTTCTTCCATTATTCCGTTTTCATTCCTTTATTTTTTCACCATCTTTTAGCACAGGGCAATCATGCACTTTTCTTTCATTTTCTTCATTGTCTTCCTTTTCCGTTTTCTTTCGTTTGTCGGTCAAGTCTTTTCCTTCCGCCTTCCTTTTACGTTTTCTTTCGTTCGTCGGTCAAGTCTTTTCCTTCATCGTCTTCATTTCACGCTTTCTTTCGTTCGTCGGTCAAGTCTTTTCCTTCATCGTCTTCATTTTACGCTTTCTTTCGTTCGTCGACCAAGTCTTTTCCTTTATCGATCGTCTTCATTCCGTCTTCCTTTTACGCTTTCTTTCGTTCGTTGGTCAAGTCTTTTCCTTCATCGTCTTCCTTTTACGCTTTCTTTCGTTCGTCGACCAAGTCTTTTCCTTCATCGATCGTCTTCATTCCGTCTTCCTTTTACGCTTTCTTTCGTTCGTTGACCAAGTCTTTTCCTTCATCGTCTTCATTCATTTTAATAGTTTATCCTTGCTTTCAAATACTATCCTTATTTTCATAAACAAAATCCTTCGTCCTCTTCCTTACATCATTTCCTTACTTGGTCGCCATCTCCCTCCTTTCTCCTCCTCGGAATTAACCATTCCTCCCCGTCCACCATATTTTTCTCTTTCTATTTTCAAATTTCATTGTCAACCTATCGGTTCAATCCCAAGACCTTAGAACCGAGGTTGAGCTAAACCTTCAGACACGTTGTTACCCCACACCCTAACTTTTTTGTTTTGTTTTCTTCTTCTCGACTAATAATTCGAACCTACCAGGACGCAACCACTGAAGCTTACAGATAACGACTCTTTCATGGCCTTTTTGTGCTAGCCAAACGTGTGCAAAGATCTGTGTGGCGTGTTGATGTTTGACAGTCAAATGAGACAATGGGGGCTAACACTATAAACCGACACATACACGTGTCAATAATTTCCTTCTAGCGGACAGATTCATGTCTCTGTTCACTGTCATTGGCTACAACTTTAATTACGCTATCATGCCCGTCGCGGCAGCACCTGCTTCAATAGCATCATTTCCACTGAACTTAGATACTCACATGTGCCATTATATGCTTAAATATGATAGATTTCTGATTTAGCGAACTTTTGAAACAACGGCCCGAATCGTAACAATTATTCTATTTCTCGTTTTATTGGACATCAAAGACAACGGATCAGGCTAGAACGTAATTCGAGACACGGGTAAACATGGATAAACGTACTAGCAATAAGACGTAGTGCCAAAAGCACAGACTTATCCTTGACACCGCTATTATTTTAACTACCTCCACTCCTTGGCAATATTTGCTTTAAAAAGCGATGGTTAAAATTGGAATAAAACTTAAACACATGATGAAAGTAAATTTATACATTTTCTTTATTCTTGAGAATTGACAACAAAAATAGACTTTATTAGATTGTTTATTTAAAGTAATTTAATATTTACAACATTCTAAAAACTAGTACAATTAAAACTAATGCAATATTTAAGAATTTATAAAGAAATATGAAAATTTTCTATTCATAAATTATAGACATTTAGTAAATCGTTAAAATATGTGAACCAATTATAAGGAAATCCTTATAATTTGCCATTTTATAAAGTTTGAATCAATTGACAATTAGCCGAGGTTTTGCCAACCATTTTAATAAATAAGATAAATAGAGTAAATAAACAATGTAATAGTGTTTATTATTTTTTTGGCAATTCTCAAGCACAAAGAAAATGTGTAAATTTATTTTCATGTTTAGGCTTTATTACAACTCTAATCATCGCTTTGACAGCAACAAATTGACAATCAAAAATACTAAACACTATAAACTTTCTAAAATGACAAATAAGAATTTCCTTAAAATTCTAAATACGGTCTATCTCTGATATTGAGCACTTTTTACCCCAAAATATAGCATACTTTAAAACTATATTATTGTTATGGAACCTACCTTTATGGACTAAATGGATTCGTCCTATTGCTATATATATGGGGAGATTATGCCTCTCAAGGGGGCTGTCTACAGTTGACCTGTTACAGCTAAACAGTCGAACTCTGCCTTCGGGTGGAGAGGAACTCGGACGAGGCTCCGCCGAAGGGCAGAGTCTCGTTCGGGGAGGTTGACTGCCCCTGAACCCGTTTATGCGGGTTCAAAGAGGGATTATTTTTGGCCGAGCCTACGGGCTCGGGGATCCTCGGAGATCCCACGTTAAACCGGCCTTGTGACACATGTACCCCTCGTGGTGGGTAACTAAATATCGCTGTCTACAGTTGACCCGTGCCAGCTAAACAGTCGAACTCTGCCTTCGGGTGGAGAGGAACCCGGACGAAGCTCCGCCGAAGGTTGACTGCCCCGTTAAACCAAGCCTTGTGCCACATGTAACCCTCGTGGGGGGGTGGGCGTAACTAAATATCGATGTCTACAGTAGACGAGTTGACGACTGTACTTTGCCGTCAGTCGGACGTGCAACACATTTGTATTAGTTCTTTTTGTTTAATAATATCTTCTCACTAAATTGCTGAGTTCGAGTTTTCTTTCGGACCTATTCTGGGTCCACAACAATTATACTAATCAGTTATTAATTATGGCTTTATAAAAATAATTGGTTATCAGTTATGGGACAATGTTTAACATGTGCCCGGAAAAAAGTGGTAAAAAAAAAGAAAAAAAAAGAAAGAAAAAGAAAGAATACAATTCGCCTGTTTGTCTTTTATGATTTAAGGGTACAAGTACAGTAAAACACAATTTTGTTGCCTCTTTTCACTTTTTCTTTTAACTTGCTTTTTAAATAATTTATATTTGTTACGGGCGGGTAAGTTTGCATGCTTTATGTCGCAGTAAATAATAATAATTTGCTCTTTAGTACTATTGATTTTAACCAGAAGATTTGCTTCTCCCAGAATGATGCTCTTCAACTCTCTCTCTCTCTTTTTTTATATATATATATATATATATATATATATATATATATATTTATTTATTTAAAAATTCTAACATAAATATGTTATAAAATCACTACAAAAATAGCCATTTTGTTTCAACACCTCTAGTGTCTAATCAAGTGATGATGATGTAGGTTATTCAACACCATCACTTTATAAGACACTAGTGGTGTTGAAACAAAATGGCTATTTTTGTAGTGATTTTATAACATATTTATGTTAGAATTTTTAAATAAATAATTATATCTGCTCTACTATGTATTGAGCACTCTTTTAAGAATAGTAATTGTTGGTTTTGGAATTTATTCCGTATACACCAATCCTATATATATATATATATATATATATATATATATTATAGCTGGCCACTGTATTTGAGGATACCCGTTTACTAAGGCAGCTAGCCAATCTGTTGCAGACGCTTGCTCTGGCGCATTTTCTGTTTATTCAACACCCACATCTAGCATGATCAACAATTTGAACAAGGCCAGCACGTTCAAGCCCTTGCCCACGATAAATTGTGACTGGTAATATTTTTTTTTTTTTTACAACAAATGTATTGCTGGTATTAAAACCTATTTTTACACTTTCATGGTATTTTGACCCATTTTAGGGGTTATCTATTTGTCCATATCTAAGACCCTAACAGGTGCTACCACCCCGGGTCAAGGTGGACCTGGGAACATCAGCAATTAAGAGGTGGTTCCACGCTCTTCAAAACCTGATCAGAGGCCTTGCTGCTTGATGTAGTTTATCGTCTTACTCAGGATTCGCAAGTAGTTTATGGTCCCATTAATCTGACTCCGGCGGACTTATGTCAATGAGAATCTACCAGGAAAATGAATCGGGCGTTCTAGTAACAATGACAATGTGCTGCTGAAATGGCCACCATGTTCTTCTTGTGATTTTTTTTATTATATGGGGTTATGTGAAAGGACAAGTCTATAGACTTGTCCTTTCACATAACCCCATATAACCGCCCTCTTCCTACAAGCCTAGAGGAACTTAAGCAGAGAATTGAAGGACGTTTCGCAAGACGTGCTTCAGCGTGTTTGGCAGGAGCTGGACTACCGACCTGATGAGTGTCGTGTCACAGGTGGTGTGTATATTGAACATTTGGGGAGCTTTGTAAAATCGGTTATGAAATCTACATTCCTTTGCATATCTTGTTCAAATTTTGATAAATAAATCTTTTATTGTTCAATATAAAAACTATTTCATTTCGTTTGCTTGGGACGTATAGTTCCGTGTAGATATTCACATTTTAAATAATGTCAATTGTTTGGAGATACCGTGTGTATACATTACATTACATACATACATACATAACATACATTACAGTTTGAAGCCATCCCCCAAATTAGCATAGGATGGACTTGACAGAAGAGCGAGAAAAAAATGAAAAAGCTCTTAGAGTCATTGCAAAAACAAAATGGAATCAATTATCAAACTTATACTTTGAGAAAGTTTTGCTGCAGTAATCAAGACTAAAAGGAGATTTTGACGAGAGCAAAATTTAAATCATAAAATGCTATTTGTAGTTTTTGTCGTAATAAAATTACTAATAAAAAAATCATGTCTTTTTTAACCATGTATAATCATTTTCTTTTATTTAAAAGTACAAAAAACTCATTTGGGGGCCAATTTAAAAAATTACAAGGGTGTCCTCAAACTTTTGAAGTGTGGTGTGTGTAATTCAGATATAACTAAAATATAAAAAGCAACCTCGGTTCTCGAACGTCTCACATGTCGAACAGAAAATTCCAGATGAAAATACCTCGTTTATCGAACAAAATTTCGGTTCTCGAACAACATTGCCGAAGCAAGTTAACACGAACGAAATCATTTCTGAATAGACCGCCGTGTTGTATACATTCGTGTGTTGTGCCGTGCTTTTCTAGTTTTATTGTACTGTGACTTTTTTTCTCTACATTGATTCCTATTGGAACAGCCTTCAGGAACGAATTAAATTCGTGAACTGAGGTTCCACTATATAATTAAAAATATGAAAGAGGATAGAAAAGTTTTCTTGGCAATGGCATGGCGGGTCCTAACCGTAAAAAGGTTAGACCTGGTTGAAACAAGGAATGGAGTTCGTCCGAGTACTTTCTGAGAGAGAGATAGAAGGCTGGAAAATAATTAGTGACCCACAAGGAGCCAGAGATGATTTTGAACTATCGAGATTGAAAAGAGTCAGGTACTTACTAAAGCGGTACAGGGAGCCGACCATTTTACTGTTTATATTTCAGTGTTTAAATCATCCTCAGAACAAATGTGTGTATTTACATTGTTCTAATAAAAGTGATCTATAGTTAATTCCTTTCCTGATGATGATATAACTAAACATTTTTATGACCTATCATAACTGTATATAGTTTAGCTGCATGAATGTGAATGTACTACTAGATTGGCACCTAGGTCTCAGTTTTACTGCTCAACTATATGTAATGGTAAGTTCTATTCTAATAGTCTCTTTTCTCACATTTCTCACCAGTGAAACTCTTCCGGTTCCTGGTTCCTTGCTTTCCTGACAACAACCTCCACAAAATATAAAATAAAAGTTGTTATTTTTATTCCCACCCCGACGGACAAATTGTACATATGGGGACTAGTTAGGACTTTATAGAGACTTTGAGGCATTGTGGTGACTGTAATAAGAATGGTAAGTAAGAATTTGTTGTTTTGGTGTCAGCAATATTCGAGATTTATTGCTCGAATTGCAATCGTGACTGATGTAAGGAATACTCCGATATGTTTCAAGTCAGCTAATTTTAAGACAAGACAAATTGAAGACCAGCCTCACCCTATCCCAGCTTTTGGAATTGTGTCACATTCTTGTATTTTCAAAATAAATATTGCAGATGTAACCGTAAGTTCTATGTTAACAGCTTATTCTCTCACACTTCTCACTTATTCGGCTTCTTGCTTTCCAGTCAACTTTGAACTTCAAACATTTAAATGCATTGTCAATCATCATCTTCACTCTACTTAATTCCTGTTCTTATATTATTCTCTCCCCTTAAGATTTTACTCAGATTCAGTAACCGTTTGCATCTTAGTGGCTTTATTTCCTTGCCTGGTGTGAAATGATTAAAAAAATGATTTATCGGCCCTCTCATCAGATCTTAATTTAGGATGAAAAAAATGTTGACAACGACCAAAAACAAACACTAAAAACCAACTTTAATAATAACAATAATAACACTTACAGGCTAATTACCTTTAAGCCTACAAACCACTCTTACTTACAGTGAGATGACTTGTAGGACTTAATTTAAACAGAGTCCAACACCAAATGAAATTCAGAAATAGCTTTACACAGTCCTGAGAATATGACATCTTTGAAAGTCCGGGCACATAATTGAACAGAGATATATAGAGAGAAATATACAGAGAGACAGAGATATATAGAGAGAAATATACAGAGAAAAAGAGATATAGAGAGAGAAATATACAGAGAAAAAGAGATATAGAGAGAGAAAGAGATATAGAGAGAGAAATATACAGAGAGACAGAGATATATAGAGAGAAATATACAGAGAGACAGAGATATATAGAGAGAAATATACAGAGAGACAGAGACATAGAGAGAGAAATATGCAGAGAGAAATATATAGAGAAATACAGAGACAGAGAGAGACAGAGAAATACACAGAGAGAGAGAGAAATACAGAGAGAGACAGAGAAATACAGAGAGAGACAGAGAAATACACAGAGAGAGACAGAGAAATACAGAGAGAGACAGAGAAATACACAGAGAGAGACAGAGAAATACACAGAGAGAGACAGAGAAATACACAGAGAGAGACAGAGAAATACACAGAGAGAGACAGAGAAATACACAGAGAGAGACAGAGAAATACACAGAGAGAGACAGAGAAATACACAGAGAGACAGAGAAATACACAGAGAGACAGAGAAATACACAGAGAGACAGAGAAATACACAGAGAGACAGAGAAATACACAGAGACAGAGACATACACAGAGACAGAGACATACACAGAGAGAGAGACAGAGACATACACAGAGAGAGAGACAGAGACATACACAGAGAGAGAGACAGAGACATACACAGAGAGAGAGAGACATACAGAGAGAGTGACAGAGACATACAGAGAGAGTGACAGAGACATACAGAGAGAGTGACAGAGAGTGACAGAGAGAGACACAGATAGAGAGACAGAGAGAGAGACACAGAGAGAGAGACATACAGAGACACACACAGAGACAGAGAGACACAAAGAAAGACGGAGAGAAACAAAGACTTTCGCATAATAAACCAAATCATTTGTGTTCCTCCCCAATGATCATTTTCAGTCGGATTGGTTGATTTTACGATATGTTGACGTGTCGTAAAATCGACCAACCCAACATCAAATAATCGTTATCGATATGACAAAAAAATTAATCTTTATTATTTGGGCAGATCACGGGTAAATATGGCTTGCTTATGCTTAATTCTTAGTATTTACCACGTAATATCTACACTGGGAAGTAGTGTCGAACGAAATAAAACGTACCGAACTTATTTCTCTTTAAATTAAGACGAGAGGATTTCTCTTTACCTTTTTCATAGATACTTTGATGGCAATCCGAATAAATGCCATTTCAAAATGAAGGCCTGTCATTACATACGCATAGTAATAGCCATATATACTGTCAGTAAGTGTGATACGTTCAACAGCCTGGACTGCTGCGTTCAAGAGAGACGCTCGTGGCATCTGTAGATAATACAGGAAAGCTAGTCATGTGATTTAAGAACACGTATAGAAGACGCGGCTTCAATTAGGAAAAAGAAGAAATCATCGATAAATGGTAACATTGTGTGTGCGTGCGTGAAAAAACATGTTAATTTTAAGGATTAAAGAAAGAAAAAATAACTATGGCGTATTGAAATTTCGTGTTATTAACACTATATTCATACTATTGTCCTCTTTTTTTTTTGTCGTGCCCTCCGGCGTTCCTTAAGTGTATATTGGTTTGAATAACCCACAGAAAATTTATTTAATCTACGGGGGTTGACATCTCGTTACACTGTACGACCCAGAGATCACCATGTCACCAAATTTATGAACAAATGCTTTTGTCCCGTAGGACAATTTACTGTAGTGAACTAGGAGCCTTAAACTTAACCTATCTGCTGATTAATACGGCAACAGCTGCCTGTCATGTTTTGACAGCTGCTGTTGAAGACTTGCTGTCATTTGTTTTTCTTTATTAGCGGCTCCCATATTGTATTTATTTCTATGCTAGGTCTACTGAGGAGATCCTTATAGCCTAGCACATGTATCGATTTTTTCAGATGCCTAATTCTCCAGTGTTCTTCCATGTCTAATGTCGGGTTTCTAAAACATAAATATCGGATATCCTGGTGTTCCGATGATTCTTCAATGCGCGATATCCTGACTGCAGGAAAGATAAACAAAATAAATGATACAAGGTCAGCTGACTGTTGCACTTGTGTGCCATGTTACCCGTCTCGATTCACAAAAAGAAACAAATCGAAATAACAGGACGTGGGTGTCGGGATTGAATACCTTTTCATTCGACCGTGAATTAACGAATTACCAATTATTGACTGGCCGAAGGGATACTGGTGAAATAGTTTGTCTTTCCAGATTTTCTTTTAGAGATAATGTTCGCCTCGTAACTAATACGCGGGTCTGAAGCTGCTAGAATTTAAAACTATTCACTACTTCACTGACAAATTATCGGTCAAATTTCCCCTACTAAAGACAAAACAGCTAATGAAAACAAATTTAACACTGTAAGAAAGAAATAAAGACGTGTAATTTGATTTTCAGTAAGTAACATAGAACAGTCCAAATTTGGTTCATTTGTTTCTTCACTATTTAAATTATCAGGACTTCTTGGGAAAGATAGCGGAGTAGTTTCTCGTTATTAGATTTCGTTTTTTTATTTTATAGCTTCAACAAAAAATTTCAAATTTAAGGTATGGAATTCAGTTTTTCTTCTTAGACTGGTTGCCACCCAAGGCATCATCTACTCTGATATTTAACCTATAAATGAAGGGGGAAGTGCAAAAGTGTAGATAACAGAAAAAAAAACCCTTAGCTCAGTTGCACTATCCACACACCTGCTCTATTGTTTATTTGTTTATTGAAAACAAAAGGAAACAATTACATTTTTGCTCTTTTGAAACTTACGAATTCATTTTTTTTAATATTAGTCTTTTTATTCGATTTTCTCAAAATAAAAACTCATTTTTATTTATCTATATATAAAATTTTGTGATTTCCGTTAGTCCGTACATCACCCCTTCTAAAATAGCAATACATTGAGTGATCGAAACCAAATTTGGGGAGAGATGAAAACAGGAAAGGGGGGGGTACAAAATACAATTGATTTTACTAGGGTGTGTAATTAATACAATAGATTATCATTAAATTTCTTGAAAAAATTAAAACTTATTTAACAAACCAAATACTACGACTATTTTAAAAACAATTAAAATAACAATTAATAAACATGCAATATTGTTTTTGTATATCTTTTCCATATACACACACACACACTTTCCAGTTCGCCCTATATTTGCCCGTCCTGGGTATGGCGTTAAACTACATCCGCTTCCTGGGTAAGACGATAAACTACGTCCAGCAGCAAGGCCTCTGATCAGAAGGTTTTGAGGAGCGTGGAACCACCTCTTAGTTGCTGGTGTTCCCAAATCAACCCTAACCCGGGGTGGTAGCATCTGTTAAGGTCCCAGCTATGAGCAAATAGTTGACCCCGGAACTGGAGCAGAAACACTATGAAAGTGTAAAAATGGGTATAAATACCAGAAATAATTTGTAAAAAAAAAAAAAAAAATCATTACCAGCTACACATTTTAAAATAAAATAAAATACCAGCGAAGAAAAATTATTACCAGAAATAGATTTTTGGAAAAAAATATTACCAACAATGAAAATTTTGTCGGTATTAAACAACCCATTCACAAACCAAACCTATATTTGCAAGAACTATAAACAAATCACAGGGCCAAAAGGTTGGAATTTGGCCCCAGAAAGAAATATTTACGTATAGCCAGTTGCATGCCCAAGAGTAAGAAATACTAAGAATTTATTCTTCGCTGTTAAAAAGGAAAAAGAAGACTTTCTTTTTAAAATATTGTTTACAATGAAGTCCTATAAAATCTAATTAAAGGCGTTCAGAAAGCGAAGCAGGGTTTTTTTGTCAAAGTATTTTTCCAAACGAATCAACTTATTCAAATTTCATCGATTGGTTTGCGAAATTGAATGAAACGTAGAGTTTGTAAATCTTGACAAAAAACGTTAGCGATAACTTCAATACTGAATACTGTGAGGGTTGCCAAAAAATTCTAATTCTATAAAAACCAGAAACTAAAACAATCAAGACAGTATTTATATAAATAAAAAGAAAACAATAAAAAAAAACTATTGTTTATCCATTTGTTTAAATAATTCGTTAGTTTCAAGAAAATCTAAACAGATTATTTTGACTTAAGTAATTCCGTAAAAATTTTGTCGGCTCCACTTGACCAATTTGTCGTAATGTGAAATGTCAGTTGACGATAATGGTTACTATGAACGCTTCAGGATAGAAGGTTGCAGCTAATGTCACCTGGCCTAAAAGTTTATAAAAAAAATTAATATTTTTAAATTATCTATGTCAGTTTCTTAACAAAATTACTTTTTAAAAGCCAAGATTACATTTTTTTTAAATGTTCTTTAAATGTAAACATACTGATATTTTTCTGATCTTACGACTGAATTTGAAGACAAACTTTTCCCATACCAAAAGGATAAACACCACAAAAAACATTTCCTATATTCTTCATGTGCCGTGTCCCCTCAGGACGTAGGCGATTATGGCTCTCCACAATTTACTCAAGCTCACTAACTACGTTATACATTGATTTTTTTCCCCTGTCTCTCTTGTCTTCTATCAGATTTACCAAGCCCTCTTTTCTCATCATGTGCCCTAGAAATTTCAGCTGTCTCTTCCTAAGTCTTTTTTGTTTCCATTTTCTCTAAAACTTTGTCGTTGTTCACATGTTTGGCCATTGGTATCCTCAACATCCTTCAGTAGAAACATTTGTTTCCAGTCTCTTCTTTATCTTTGAGGATATTGTCCAGCATTCACTGTCATACAGGAGGACATATCAAATAACAGATCAGTACTTTTATTTGTTTCTAACGAAATTTTCCTGTTTCTTAATACTTTGCTTAGGTTTTGGAAAGCATATTTCGCTATCCCAATGCGACTTCGGATTTCAGTGTCACATTTTCCGGACTGTTAAAACACTTCCTAAATATTCAATTTTTTTTATCTATCTACGTATATATATATATATATATATATATATATATATATATATATATATATATATATATATATATATTCACACTCTCCGTTTCTCTATCTCGACTGTGTTTAACTATTTTCATCTCTCTCTCTCTCTGGTTCCATCAACCTATCAATTTATTTCTGTTTCACATTATATATTCAGTCTCTTCAGACCTATCTATCCATATTCATACCTAGCTATCTCAGTCTCTTCATATCGATATATCTATCAATAATTGAGGAGATTGTCCAATTTTCACTGCCATACAGAAGGACATATCACATAACAGTTCAGTACTCTTTTGTTTCTAACGAAGTTTTCCTGCTTTTTATTACCCTGCTTAGCTTTTAGAAAGCATCTTAAAATTGGAATGAAAACTAAACAGACAAAATATTTATTAAAATATACTTCTAAAAATTATCCAAATTACATGTGACCAATTATATGATAAACGAAATGTGTTGGTAACATATATGTAAAAAGCTGATAACTATTTTTTTTTTTTTTTTTTTTTTTTTACAGTGGGGGGATGTTTTGTTCTACTGATATAAGGTAGGAACACAAAATTTAGCTTTACGCGAATTTATAAAAGATGAGAACATCGTATCTAACAAGTTTGTTCTTATCTGTTTATCATTTATACATCATCGATGGGTGAAATAATAGAGTAGACCGGGCTGTCTAGCATTAGTTGGTAACCAGCCGAGTTAAAAGGTAGCTCAAAATACAAAAAGTTAAGAAACCTCTTCTGTTTTTCACAAAAATATTAAAAAATATCTAATAAAGAGGAAGCAGTGGAGAACCGTGGCATTTAAGATAAAAAATAAATTATTTGAATTTTTTTTCAGGAATTTTCTTTGTCCCTATTTCTACATGAATTCAAATTCATATATTCGCAGTCGGATACAGAGAGACATAATCACTGAACATTAACACGCGTTATATATCATAATACCCGGAAAAATGACGGGATTATGTATAGAGTGGGGCCTCTATGCATGATCAGAGTGCCCTGAAAATAGGATCAAAGCTTTGCTCTCCAGCCCTCTGCCTATGATCAGAATGCTTTGACGAACAGAAAAAGACACACACATATTATATATATATTTCTAATGGTATACGGGCTGAAGCTATTAATAGTGTCATAGTTGGCTCACTACGATTGTAGATCATGCGTAATGAGTTAGATTTTCACTAGGTGCTTCACAATTGTATCAAAACTAAATCTGACACAAACACATTTGATATATATATATATATATATATATATATATACACACACACAGTTGTGTATACGAGTTCTCCCCAGATTACATACACAGAAACACATTTACGTGTAAACAGGGAATATTTTCTGTACGTTCGTTCCTTCTTTGAACCTTATGCCCTACTCGGCTATTGATCTATTGTACTTTTTTTTTTCTTCCTGGTCATCTCCCTTGAAAAATCCCTCGTCATATATATATATATATATATATATATGTGTGTGTGTGTGTGTGTGTGTGTGTGTGTGTGTGTGTGTGTGTGTGTGTGTGTGTGCATGTATGTATGTATGCGCGCGCGAGTAAATGGGTTCACAAAGAAGGGCTGAATTGACTGGTTTGGCACTGGGGTCACTGAAAAATGAGTTGTGTCGACTCCTTTATCTAAAGCTGCATCCTTAGAGTACACATCGGCCTATAACAACCCCAAGACCAGCCTGTCGGTCTTTTTTTTTTTTTATGAATGCCTTCAACATTATTTTTATTTTTATTTTTTTATAAAGTGGCAGAAAGAGGAGGGGGGGCATGATTTGTGTCCTGGTCTTTGACTGCTCGTCTCTCAGCATTTTTGTTCTCCTTCCCGACTGACTAGTTTTTTTTTCTCTTCATGGAATGCTGATGTATTCGACATGCCGACGCATTGAGACTACCCCCCCACCACCACACGTATATAGATTTGTGTACTTATCTTTAAGAGTAGATACGTACTAATATATTATTCAGAGGAGTTATTAATTTATTAAAAGTGATGGTGGGAGAAGCAGATTTGTATTGTCAACACTTAAAAATTCCACGTACATAGTTGCACTTTGGAAAGAGTAATCTCGATAATAAATATATTGACCATATTATGCGTTTCAGTAATGCGTGCATTAATTCTTGACCATTGACAATCCCTTTCATTCTCATTTTCAATGCATTCCTATAGTAAAATCATTAGCAATGCATTTACATTATACATATAATAGCCCTATTCTATCAGTAATGCTTACATTAATTCCTGACCACTGACAATCCCTTTCTTCCTGATTTTCAATGCATTCCTATAGTAAAATCATTAGCAATGCATTTACATTGTACATATAATAGCCTTATTCTATCATGCTTGCATTCATTCCTGACCACTGACAATACCTTTCTGATTTTCAATGTTGTAATTGGTTGAAAAATGTAGGAAATCCGATCCCATATATAACGAACACACACACAAACAACCTGGGTTTTATAATAAGTAAAACTCGATATGAGTTGTCCTCCTTTCATTTCCGTGATGCCTCTTAATCGTGTTTTCAAGTTGATTTCGTGCAAAAACAATTGTGTTTTTCCAATTTTTGGCGCTGTCAGAACCACCACAGAGTAATTTTACGTAATCCTGTGAAGTTTTGTTGAAATCTCTTGAAAAATTTAGGAAATCCGATGCAATATATAAACGTACAGACACACACAGCCTGGGTTTTATAATAAGTATGATGCTTACATTCATACCTAACCATTGACAATCCCTTTCTTCCTGATTTTCAATGCATTCCTATAGTAAAATCATTAGCAATGCATTTACATTGTACATATAATAGCCCTATTCTATCAGTAATGCATGCATTAATTCGTGACCATTGACAACCTCTTTCTGATTTTAGTTCCGTCACAGATGAAGTACTAAATCGAGTGTATTCGTGTAGCGAGAAATCCAGTGGGGAGTCATGAGAAAAGTTAGAATCCTTGGGATCCTGGGATCAAATTCTATTCATTGCTAAAATACGGCAGCGACTGTAAACCACATTGATACTGTAGCGGACCGTGGCGGTGATGAGTATATAGAAGAATACACGCGAGTTAAAATTTCCTGCTAGCCGGTCCAACTAGATGAGAATGTTGGACTTTAATTAAGTCCAAAGAAAACAAAAAAGACCGATAAATATATGTAAACAAATATATGTAAACAAATATATGTATTAATAACAAGTTAAAAGGTTACAAGCACATGGACAGTTCCATTGACAGAGAGCGTGTGGTGAAGTTCGTACGTACGTGTATTGTTCTTAGCGTGTTCCCAGAATTTGGGAAACGCTTTATCTGTGAGAGCTCACATCTGCGAGGTGGCATAAGGTCGAAAGGCCTGAGGAAAAAGAGGTCGAGGCGAAGAGTCAGCCAGTATTTATAGCCAGGGGAGATAGCTCCTTAACCCTTCACCAGGGGTCTAATTCCGACAATGCTAATTTGTGATATATATATATATATATATATATATATATATTCAGACAGGTTTTTGTCAAATAATTTAGTTAGACATATGTCGATTTGTTTTCGTTGTGATCCTTTCAAGTTCATGGATTAATTTCTTAGTGCCCTTAAAAAAAATTATAAATATTAAAAAAAATACCCAAATTTTCCCAAGTATACGAGATAGTAATTTGATATGTTTAGAGTTATTTGATGATGTACTGTATTCATTTTTATTTATGTTAATATTCCTAATAGCTTGTCTAATTTGTTCATTAACAATGTAATTAGGGAAGTCATTAATGAGGGTTTGTTTAATATATCTAATTCAGTGTACAATTTTTTTTTGTTGAAGAATTTGACTTTGCACGGTTTATTAAGTTTTGTACAATAGCTATTTTGTAATAGGACATTCACTTTTATAGTCGAGAGTAGATGTCATTATACTAGATGTCGTTTTATAAAGAGATCGAGAAAATATATTATTATTATTACTGTCTATCAATACATCGAGGAGCAGGATTTTTTGTCCTTAAGTTCACATGTGAACTCAGAGTTTTTTTTTTTAAAGTTTTCTTGTAGTTCATGGATTCAT
>CAHIKZ030000888.1:402500-425000 GCA_903632075.3 Acanthosepion pharaonis | reverse complement strand
AAAAAGAAAAAAGAAAAAAAAAAAAAAAAGAAAAAAGGAAAAAGAAGAAAAAAAAAAGAAAAAAGGAAAAGAAGAAAAAAAAAAGAAGAAAAAAGGAAAAAGAAGAAAAAAAAAAGAAGAAAAAAGGAAAAAGAAGAAAAAAAAAGAAGAAAAAAGGAAAAAGAAGAAAAAAAAGAAGAAAAAAGGAAAAAGAAGAAAAAAAAAGAAGAAAAAAGGAAAAGAAGAAAAAAAAAAAAGAAAAAGAAGAAAAAAAAAGAAAAAAAAAGAAAAAAGGAAATGAAGAAAAAAAAAGAAAAAAACCTAGATGGTCCAGATGGCTTCCAACATTACTGGTACGATAAGGATATCCCACCGGAGACATTTTCTACACTGCACAGCGGATGAGGTCCCATCATGATCTGGGGTGCTATCTCCTTCCAAGGAACAATAGAGCTTCAAACCGCGGCTGGTTACGATGGTATGTTGGAGCGAACATCCTTATTGACTGAAGGTCCTACTTTGTGTTGAAATTACTGGTTTTTTTTTTCAGCAGGTCAACGCTGAAATCCATAAAGCTCGCAGGACAAAAGACTTTTTCATGGCGAATGATTCTTTTGGACCATCCAGCATGTTCGCCCGACCTGAGCTCCAAGGAAAATGTTTGTGGCCGAATTACCTGGAAAGTCTATAGAAATGAACACCAATTCCAAACAATCCATGATCTGAGTGAAGCCATCTTCACCAGTTGGAATAACATTCTAGCCAGCCTTCTGCGGATGCTTACATCGATCGTAAAAAAAAAACGAATTTTTGAAGTTATTCACAATGACTGCCGTGCAATTCACTACTAAGATGTCTTGTTGGGCATTTCCTATTCGTTTTAGGACTTCTTTTAGGTATGGTCTTAACCCTTTGAGCCCTGACAACCGCTTTACTGGTGGTACAGAAAAATAACAATCCCTAGCCACCGGTTGAACTGTGGGTCACTTGTAACTATTTTTTGTATCTACTGTGAAGCATTACATAATTGCGAATTTTGAATCAGGAGCTCAGGTAGAAGCGTTAAAATTTTTCAGTAACGCACGGCTTAAAGGGTAATCCAAATTTTCACTATTACATGCTAAGATATTTTTAAAAAATATTTCGAAGGTCTACTCAATTAAGAGGTTGAGCCTAACAACACATTTATATTTTTCTTTCATTAAGATTTTAGCCAGCAGTGTACACACACACACACACACACACACACACACACACAGGTATGACAATCTAATTCCCGGAAATACAAAAATTTATACACTCCAGCACGTTCACAAATGTTTTTCGACTTCTTTCTTGAAACGTAGACCTGAGTAGTCATTTGTTGCCGAGCAGTAGAGGAAGTTGTACCTATTCCTGTTATACGGTTAGCTGGAAAATGAGGGAAAGTCATCTGGAGTAGCAGGTTAACAAAGGTCGCAGAAAGTTAAAGGAATGGCGATAAAATATACACGACGACGCAAGAAGTGGACAGCCAAAAGCACAAAGAATACAAGCAAATGTGGACAGAGTGCGAACCTTGGTGCGCTATTACCGTAAATTTGGAGTAAAAAATCCGAACACTGGCCTGACAAGGAGATTCTCCACCATTACAGTGATCCTGTATAAGATGTCTTAGGAGATTGATTTTTTTTTTTTTTTTTTGCTTAAATTTGCATTTACAAAACTGGGTCAGTTATCTTAGCCAGTAAATTTAGCCCCCTGTAATTTTTAGCCATTTTCGAAATTTACGAAAGCCCTGAAAAAAAAAAAAAAAAAAAAAAAAAAAAAAACAAAAAAACAAAACAAAAAACAACCCCCCACCTAAAAAAAAAATATTTGTATGCATACTTGACATCCAACAACACGTTACCACTTCACTGAAAGATGTTCCGGAAAACGAGTTCCAAGAATGTTTTCAGCAATGGCACATCCTCTCACGAAGTGCATAGCTTCACTTCTTGCGTCATCGTGTATATTTTATCGCTTTTCAGCTAACATGCGCAGGTATAATTTCCTCTACAGCTCGGCAACAAATGGGGGCACTTTTAAAATGACAGTAACCAGCAATGGGACATCCCGGGAATTAAATTATCAGTTCTCTCGCGTGTGTTCGTCTATGAAAATCGTAGTCCCCAAAGTGGGATGCACACCTCACGAAAAAGGTTGTAATAAATATGGCGACAAAGATGAGGACAATAGTCCGAATAATGTAAATAGTGTACATAATACCTCATCTCAGAAATATAGACAGATAGTGAAAGGCCGAAACGTTGTAATAAATATGGCGACAAAGATGAGGACAATAGTCTGAATAATGTAAGTAGTATAAAAGTGTTTATTCGTACACGATCACAGATATATTCGGTCCATGGTCACAGAACCCAATTAAGATTTTTATAACCTCTACCCCATCTTATAATTGTTGTAAAGACGAAAGTTATTAAATAATCACTATCATCAATCCCTCTACTGCTTCGATCGTTGGGAGTGGGTGATGATGGCAGCGGAATAAACAGAGAACATCTTCCAGTCTGATTTGTTGGTGGTGGGTCTCAGGAGTTTGTCATTTCATTCACTCTTTCTATAAAAGCGTAGAGGGTGCGAACGTTCCGATTGTTGTACTGTCAGACAAACTACATTCCTTGGTTCCGCCAGCTCAAACCTTCAAGGCAAGGACACGCCACTGACACTGTAGTAGCAAACCACCTGCATTCACTCCATATTCCATCGGTGAGAAGTTCCACTCGAACAGCATCTTCCCGCGAATCCCTGCTCTGTGGAACCGATTCCCAAGAGGATGTTTCCCAGATCACTAAAATCTTAACCTATTCAAGTCTCGGGTTAGCCGTTATCTTCCCTACATATCCACATCGACCAGCTTCTTCGCGCGAATCATTGCTCTGTGAAACCGACTCCCAAAAGGATGCCTCCTCAATTACTACAACCTGTTCAAGTATAGAGTTAACGGTTAACTTCCCGACATGTCCGCATCGACCAACTTCTTCGCGCGCACCACTGCTCTGTGGAACTGACTCCCAAGAGGATGTTTCCCCGATCACTACAATCCTAACCTTTTCATGTTTAGGATTAACAGTTATCTTCACCTTCTATCCGCTCTCTAACTTGAGTGCCCGGGTCATGTACAGGATGAACCTTAGTGAAAGAAAAAAAAAAAAAAAAAAAAAAAAAAAAAAAAAAAAGAAAATGTACACTCACACAAATAAACAGCACTCCCCGTCCCTGCCTTGGTGGCTTGATAGTGTTTGTCGTCCACTTCTCACGTGCATTCTGGAGCGAGTCAATGGAACGCGCGGTCGTTTTTGATCCGGGCCTTAACCGATCCGGCATGGAGTTGCTTTGGTCCTTCTTCCTCATGATCCTTTTAGTAGGCTTTCAGATAGCGCCCAACCCCTCTCCAAGAATTACTATAACAACAACTACATACTATAACAACAACTACATACTTCTCACGAACACTGCTCTGTGGAACCGACTCCCAAGAGGATGCTTCCCCAACCTGTTCAAATATAGAGTTAACCGTTAGCTTCCCGACATGTCCGCATCGACCAACTTCTTCGCGCGAACAACTATTACAACAACTATATACTATAACAACAACAGGAAACGGGGTCATGCAGGTACAGAAATAATCATCTTTGACTGTAAGGTGACCCGAATGATTACAACAACTTTAAAAATAGTAGTTGTATTAATGAAAAAGAGAGAAGTAGAAAAACTGATTTTTACGTCTTATTAACCTTTTGAGATTATTTAAAGCCGAAACATTTTTGGATTGTAAGAATGTTTTGGAGATAATTGTTTTCTTACACAATTCTTACTATTTAACCCACCGCTGGGAGGGGAAGGGTATTTACATGTAAGTAAATATAACAAACCTGACCGAAATTCGAACTCGGCTTTCCAATTTCTCCTTCCGAACCTATCCATTAAACCCATTCAGATCAAAGCTTACAGTACCTGGTAACCATCTAGGTACTGACTAGGTTCAACGTTGCTTAACTTCAGTGATCGGACAGCTGTTTCGAGATAATATGGCCGTAAGCTGATAAGTCGAAAAAGGAAATTTCTTGTATAATAAATACACATCGATATATATTTGAGCTACTACAAGTAAGGTGAGTGAAGTTCATTTTAAATTTTCAATCCAGAGGTATGTAAGTTGTATCCGTGAAAAAGTCCTTAGAGATTTGCCATCGTAATTTATTACAAGTAGAATTGCCTCGGAGAGCATTTGGCTGTTTTTTTTTTTTTTTTTTGTTTTGTTTTTAATCAGTTCAAATCGAGCAAGACGATAATGCTACCAAGTCGTAAATGGTGACCGGGAGTGAAAGGAAAGACTTTAGAAAGGACCGGAAACCCAATCCGAAACAGGAAAGAAAGGATGAAACTACTACTCTATATACAAGTTGGCATAGAGGTGTTGACCTCAATGTCCACCTTTTATATTCGCATACGCTCTATCCCCGCTATCGAGTACTTTAACTCACAAGTAACGCTTACCTTAAAACTATATTTTATCGTGCGTGTGCGTATTCGGCAGTGCAGGCGAGCAGTAGTTTCTGTAATTACTGCTAACCTGTACCCCTGAAGTCCCATTCTATGATCACAAAAAATAACACACATATATATATATATATATATATATATATATATATATATATATAATATAAATAAATTGTTGGAGGTACAAAACCGTAATATTGCAAGGAATAGATACAAATTATTTCCTAAAGGCATTATGAAAAATGAAAAAAAAAAAAAACAATAAGAGATGATAACACTTACAGAACAGACCAACCGGTTTCGTTCCCAAGCTCATCAGGGTCGACTGGGAACAATTTAACAATTATTGCAATATATATTGATTCTCATTAAAACACCCTACATACAATTAAAAACATTAAAAATTAAATGATTAATGGTATGAGGGAAAGAAAATATTTTTCAAACCAAAAGAATATGCACAGCACAAAGGGGGGAATTATAACGGGGAATGTGAGGGGAAATTATGATAGACACTAGAGTGTAATAACGTGAAGCCCAAGGAGACAGTCTCTTTGCTTGCAAAGAGACGGCTCCCTGGACCGAATATACAGAGACTCAAGTGCCCTCAAATGAAATGGAGAGTGCAAACTGGACAGTACAGTAAACCAATTCGGACTGTATCTATTCCTTGCAATATATAGGGAGATTGTATCTCCAACGGATTAAATAATAATATTCATGTTGGTCACACCACAAACTCGCTTTCACGACGCTTGACTCTACAGTTGAATGATAACTAACATTTTTAGGCATTTAAAACAACATACCTGGCCACATACACAATTCCGGAAAATCCTCGTTGAAAACACAACTATACTTAAACATGAAAACAATAAAAAAAACTAAAAATTCTTGAAGCTATATACATAAAACAGTTGAAACCTATACTGAACAAAATAAACTATGAAATCTCCACATATATTCTTAAATGCTTATAATTTATAACAGAAGCCATTGATTTATACCAACGGATTCCCATACTTAATACTTCTCGTTTTCACTCTCGCGTGGTCATGTGTGACGTCATGAGCTGCGATGCGATTTTCTCGCACAGCGTCTTGTATGCACGTTGCTTGGAAATCTTCCATGTAAACAGAAACAGACTTTCATCATTGTTTTGTCCGTGTATTGGTTAATATATTGTAATTTAATTGTCATCTTTGATAATGGCTTATGTAAGCCGAAAGCTTAGATAGGATTAAAAATCTTCTTTTAATGATAATGTTATTAAGCTTATCAGACGATATGAAAGAATTTACATAAAATAGACAAAACTTGTCTATATTATTTAATGAAACATGCATCAATGAAAAAATGCTGCATATATATATATATATATATATATATATATATATATATATATATATATATATATATAACGCGATGGTGTTCCATGGGTTCAGTTCCGACTTAGCAATTTCTATGTCTAATCGGGAAAATAACATCTTTAACAATTAAAAAAAAACCCTCCATATATAACATTTAACGTTGGTCGGATTTGGGGGACCAGGTTGGTCCTAGAACTTTCAAAAATCTGTGTCTGTGCAACGGTCATAATTTAATGTGAATTGATTAACAAACAAAAAGAACTAATTTCAAGGAGTCGGTACTCTGACACATTGCTTTTGAAAAACGTGATAAAGAACGGTATAGCTTGGGAGCTTACAAGGATGACAAACATCCATATTTGTAGAATAACAATAGAATAAACAGCACTTACTGGCGTAAGGGTCCCAGCTAGCGTCCAGCTGGCAGACAAAAATAAAGCAGATTGTAACTCAATACAAACCCTGCAAACTGACTGGAATCAAGCTGGTATTTATACAGAAATACCTCCACTCATGTACCAGCAGCCAATCACAGCCCAAGCAATGGACTATCCCATTATAGCACAATAAGATGCTTCATGGCACCATAAATAGCTCTCTTTCTCAAGGTGGAGTGTTCATTCACTTAGCTTGTTCCACAACAATTTAACACCGTTATTGTTCTACATATTGAAAATTTCAGAGCGTCAAAGTTTGTGAAAATCTTATTTATAGGTGTGGAAAATCTCTTTTGAAAGTATCTTAACTAGAGCAATCTTATATATCCCAGAAAAATAATATTCAAGTTTTATTTGGACGGTTTTTTGGACGATTTTTCTTTTTTCTGATTAAGTATAGGTCTTGTCCTTGCATTTTCCATGTCGACAGGACGTACGTAACATTACATACATTGGTATATAATCCAAGTGAATCCTAATAATATAAAATATTAAAACTGATCCACAAAAATAATTCAATGTATTTATTATAACAGAGCATCAGTCAGTAATGCACCATGCGTGATACACGCGTAGGCGATCATGTATCTTTCGATACATGGTTGACTAGGCAGATTTTTCCCCGCAGTAGGTTGCCATTTCTTTCTGCGGTAGACTAGTTGCCATCCAAAGCTATAGAACCCGGTCTATCCTGCTATTTGCCCATATCTGTGGGGAGAAGAAGATTCATACCTTTCCCAAGGGTATCAGCATGTAAGTGAATGTAATGGATTCGACTTGAATTCGAACTCGGCTCTCCAATTATACAAATTACATAATAGAGAAATCCAAAACTACCTCAAAAGAATAACTATTTCAACCAAACGTTACTACGTTGGCATTTTTCGACTCAGTGTGTAGATATAAAGTCACAAACTTAAAAATTAAACACTTAAAAAAAGAAGAAGAAGAAGAAGAAAAAAGAAGAAGAAGAGGAAGCAGGAGGCCGCCGTTGAAAACAGACAGTAAGTTAACCCAACCACCAGTGTAGCGGACGGAGGAGGCGGATATTGTCTGGCTTAAATAGAAACGGTTAATTCAACCTTGACCTTATTTGATATTTTAACAACGCAAGTCAGGGTGAAATTAAAATACAAAAGTTAAAGACCTCGAGTTCAAACAATTTAAAAAAGGAAATACTAAATATTAGTTATAAAACAAAACTAAATATAAATATATATATATATATATATATATATATATAATATATATATAGCAAATAATACAAAAATAACTACATGTATAATCTGAGAGAGAGAACAAGAGCAAGCGAAAGAGTGTCAATGTAATCAGTACGAAAAATAATTTCTTAAATATTAATTATGAACAACAAGACAAAAATGAAGCACGGAAATTAAGGTCTTAAGCCCGGAATTTTCGGGCACGCCTGTGTCCTTCATCAGAGAAACGGGAAAGGCTCTCCAGCTGTTGTCCTTGTGGCTGGTGTGACTGCTTGTGTAGATGGTATTATTAGTAAAAACCGATCCGATTTCCCGTTGTGCGAAACTTCGTGATTTTGTTTTTTTGAGAAGTTTCGCACAGCGAGAAATCAATCACACACACACACTACTACTATTGATGATGATGGCGGCAAAGAACTTAAAAAGAAAGCAAAAGCAAATTCAGATAATGATGGCAAGATAAGCCTCTTCATTGTCACTACTCTGCCTGTACCTATCAAGCTGATGTAAACAAACCCCGCAACCATCACTGAGAAATCGTGCAGGGTTAAAAGCTGAAACCGAAGGTTTTATCCTTACTGCCCAGGACCAATGCTTGCTAACTAGAAATCACCAAGCGAACACATACTGAAAAATTGTGCTGACCCTAAATGCAAATTCTGTGATAAATGTTCAGAAACAATTGATCATCTTATATGAAGTTGTACGGTATTAGCATTTGCTGAATATAAAACTCGGCCACTTTTATGGGAAGGAAACTGCAGGAATCTGGTATGAACATCAACTAGACACGGTTACAGTGATCGGACCTCTAAGAATTTTATAATAGAGAAGAATAAGAATAAAGAGGGGGAGAAGAAAAAACGAGGAAAAGGAGGAAGAGAAGGAAAACAAGGAGGAGGAGAAGAGGGACAGAAGAAGAAGAAAGAGGGACAGAAGAAAAATAAGGAAAAGGAAAAGGAGGAGGAGAAAAAGGGACAGAAGAAGAAAAATGAGGAAAAAGAGAAGAAAAATGAGGAAAAAGAGAAGAAAAATGAGGAAAAAGAGAAAGAAAAAATGAGGAAGAAAAAATGAGAAAAAGAGAAAAAAATGAGGAAAAAGAGAAGAAAAAAATGAAAAAGAGAAGAAGAAAAAAAAGGAAAAAGAGAAGAAAAATGAGGAAAAAGAGAAGAAAAATGAGGAAAAAGAGAAGAAAAATGAGGAAAAAGAGAAGAAAAATGAGGAAAAAGAGAAGAAAAATGAGGAAAAAGAGAAGAAAAATGAGGAAAAAGAGAAGAAAAATGAGGAAAAAGAGAAGAAAAATGAGGAAAAAGAGAAGTAGAAGAAAAAGGGACAGAAGAAAAATGAGAAGGAGAAGAAGAAAGAGGGACAGAAGAAAAATGAGGAAAAAGAGAAGAAGAAGAAGAAAGAGGGACAGAAGAAAAATGAGGAGAAGGAGAAGAAAAATGAGGAAGAACAAAAAAAAAAAGGGGAAAAAGAGGGAAAGAAGGCGGAGGAAAAAGGAGTGGAAAAAAGAAAGAAGGCGGAGGAAAAGAAGTGGAAGAGGAAAAGAAGTGGAAGAGGAAAAGAAGTGGAAGAGGAAAAGAAGTGGAAGAGGAAAAGAAGTGGAAGAGGAAAAGAAGTGGAAAACGAAAAGAAGTGGAAGAGGAAAAGAAGTGGAAAACGAAAAGAAGGCGGAGGAAAAGAAGTGGAAAACGAAAAGAAGGCGGAGGAAAAGAAGTGGAAGAGGAAAAGAAGAAAACGAAAAGAAGGCGGAGGAAAAGAAGGCGGAGGAAAAGAAGTGGAAAACGAAAAGAAGGCGGAGGAAAAAGAAGTGAAGAGGAAAAGAAGTGGAAAACGAAAAGAAGGCGGAGGAAAAAAGGAAAACGAAAAAAAGAAGGAGGAAAAAAAGTGGAAAACGAAAAAAAGGCGGAGGAAAAAAAGTGGAAAAAACGAAAAGAAGGCGGAGGAAAAAAAGTGGAAAACGAAAAGAAGGCGGAGGAAAAAAGTGGAAAACGAAAAGAAGGCGGAGGAAAAAAGGGAAAACGAAAAGAAGGCGGAGGAAAAAAAGTGGAAAACGAAAAGAAGGCGGAGGAAAAAAAGTGGAAAACGAAAAGAAGGCGGAGGAAAAAAAGTGGAAAACGAAAAGAAGGCGGAGGAAAAAAAGTGGAAAACGAAAAGAAGGCGGAGGAAAAAAAGTGGAAAACGAAAAGAAGGCGGAGGAAAAAAAAAGTGGAAAACGAAAAGAAGGCGGAGGAAAAAAAAGTGGAAAACGAAAAGAAGGCGGAGGAAAAAAAAGTGGAAAACGAAAAGAAGGCGGAGGAAAAAAAGTGGAAAAACGAAAACGAAGGCGGAAAAAAAAAAGTGGAAAACGAAAAGAAGGCGGAGGAAAAAAAAGTGGAAAACGAAAAGAAGGCGGAGGAAAAAAAAGTGGAAAACGAAAAGAAGGCGGAGGAAAAAAGTGGAAAACGAAAAGAAGGCGGAGGAAAAAAAAGTGGAAAACGAAAAGAAGGCGGAGGAAAAAAAGTGGAAAACGAAAAGAAGGCGGAGGAAAAAAAAGGAAAACGAAAAGAAGGCGGAGGAAAAAAAAAAAAAGAAAACGAAAAGAAGGCGGAGGAAAAAAAAGTGGAAAACGAAAAGAAGGCGGAGGAAAAAAAGTGGAAAACGAAAAGAAAGGAAAAAAAATGGAAAACGAAAAGAAGGCGGAGGAAAAAAAGTGGAAAACGAAAAAGAAGGCGGAGGAAAAAAAAAGTGGAAAACGAAAAGAAGGCGGAGGAAAAAAAAAGTGGAAAACGAAAAGAAGGCGGAGGAAAAAAATTGGAAAACGAAAAGAAGGCGGAGGAAAAAAAGTGGAAAAACGAAAAAAAGGCGGAGGAAAAAAAAAAAAACGAAAAGAAGGCGGAGGAAAAAAAAAAGTGGAAAACGAAAAGAAGGCGGAGGAGGAAAAAAGTGAAAACGAAAAGAAGGCGGAGGAAAAAAAAGTGGAAAACGAAAAGAAGGCGGAGGAAAAAAAAAAAAACGAAAAGAAGGCGGAGGAAAAAAAAGCGGAAAACGAAAAGAAGGCGGAGGAAAAAAAGTGGAAAACGAAAAGAAGGCGGAAAACGAAAAGAAAGGAAAAAAAATGGAAAACGAAAAAGAAGGCGGAAAAAAAAAGTGGAAAACGAAAAAGAAGGCGGAGGAAAAAAAAGTGGAAAACGAAAAGAAGGCGGAAAACGAAAAGAAGGCGGAAAACGAAAAGAAGGCGGAAAACGAAAAGAAGGCGGAAAACGAAAAGAAGGCGGAAAACGAAAAGAAGTGGGAAAACGAAAAGAAGTGGGAAAACGAAAAGAAGTGGAAAACGAAAAGAAGTGGAAAACGAAAAGAAGGCGGAAAAAGAAAAGAAGGCGGAAAACGAAAAGAAGTGGAAAAAGAAAAGAAGTGGAAAAAGAAAAGAAGTTGAAAAAGAAAAGAAGTGGAAAAAGAAAAGAAGGCGGAGGAAAAGAAGTGGAAAAAGAAAAGAAGGCGGAGGAAAAGAAGTGGAAAAAGAAAAGAAGGCGGAGGAAAAGAAGTGGAAAAAGAAAAGAAGGCGGAGGAAAAGAAGTGGAAAAAGAAAAGAAGGCGGAGGAAAAGAAGTGGAAAAAGAAAAGAAGTGGAAAACGAAAAGAATGCGGAAAACGAAAAGAATGCGGAAAACGAAAAGAAGGCGGAAAACGAAAAGAAGGCGGAAAACGAAAAGAAGGCGGAAAACGAAAAGAAGACAAAAAGGAAAAAGATGAAGAAAAAGAAGGAGAATTAGATGAAGAAAAAGAAGGAGAATTAGATGAAGAAAAAGAAGGAGAATTAGATGAAGGTTGATAAAAGAATTTAAACTATGCAGACGACAGCATTAAGAAATTAGCAAGAATTTTGAGGAGACTCCATTAGTCGAGGGGAGACTTGCTTTCACTTGGTATATGGGGAGAGCTGTTTACGACTGATACGAAAACCCGAATGTGTACAAATATTAATCAAGAATTGAAATCATCCAGACGACACAGTTAACAACATCAACCAGAATACAGAGGCGATTGCTACAAATCAACGAATAAACATCAAAAACAACAATAATAATAAGATACTACTGGCGGTCATGCTGGGGTCGTCGAGGATACTGAGAAAGATGTTGGAGGAAACTTACCATTACTCAGTTCTCATGGACGACCGCAAAATATTTGGCGGGAACATGCAAATACGAATATATATATATCTTCACTGGAAAAATAGTCCACTTTTACGGGAAGGAAATCCAAGAAACTGGTATGAATATCACCCAGACCCGTTTACAGAGATAGAAACATGTAACAATTTTAAGGGACTTTACAATATACACAGACATATCAATCAAAGCTAAGATTCCTGTTAGCCCATACCTTAAAGAATTAAAAAAAAAAAAAAAAGTGTTCTCATTACAAAAAGATTTAACTTAGCAAATTTTTTTTTTTTTTTTTACAAATATGATGACTGGAAAATATGAAGCCATTCATGAGCTTAGGTCTCTGGTTGGGACCCGGAAAAATGAAATGGATACCATCTAAACATTTGCCATGAAAATAACGAAAGAGCTGTGATAGGTCTTGTGAAATTGCTTCTGTAAGAAAGAGGCAACAAAGACACCTCCCATCGCAAAAAAGAAAAAAAAAAACAAAGAAACAAAATCAAAAGAAACAAAAAAACAACAAAAAAAACCAAAGAAACAAAATCAAAAGAAACAAAAAAACAAAAAAAAACCAAAGAAACAAAATCAAAAGAAACAAAAAAAGAAACAAAAAAAAAAGAAACAAAATCAAAAGAAAAAAAAACAACAAAAAAACAAAGAAACAAAATCAAAAGAAACAAAAAACAACAAAAAAAACCAAAGAAACAAAATCAAAAGAAACAAAAAAAAAAAAAACCAAAGAAACAAAAAATCAAAAAACAAAAAAAAAAAAAAAAAAAACAAAATCAAAAGAAACAAAAAAAAAAAAAAAAAAACCAAAGAAACAAAAAAAAGAAAAAAAAAAAAAAAACCAAAGAAAAAAAAAATCAAAAGAAACAAAAAACAAAAAAAAAAAACAAAGAAACAAAATCAAAAAAACAAAAAAAAAAAAACAAAGAAAAAAAATCAAAAGAAACAAAAAACAACAAAAAAAAAAAAGAAACAAAATCAAAAGAAACAAAAAAAAAAAAGAAAAAAAATCAAAAGAAACAAAAAAAAACAAAAAACCAAAGAAACAAAATCAAAAGAAACAAAAAAAACAAAAAACCAAAGAAACAAAATCAAAAGAAACAAAAAAACAACAAAAACCAAAGAAACAAAATCAAAAGAAACAAAAAAACAACAAAAAAAACCAAAGAAACAAAATCAAAAGAAACAAAAAAACAACAAAAAAAACCAAAGAAACAAAATCAAAAGAAACAAAAAAACAACAAAAAAAACCAAAGAAACAAAATCAAAAGAAACAAAAAAACAACAAAAAAACCAAAGAAACAAAATCAAAAGAAACAAAAAAAACAAAAAACCAAAGAAAAAAAAATCAAAAGAAACAAAAAACCAACAAAAAAAACCAAAGAAACAAAAACCAAAGAAACAAAAAAACAACAAAAAAAACCAAAGAAACAAAAACCAAAGAAACAAAAAAAAAAAAATAAAACCAAAGAAACAAAAAAAAAAAAAAAAAAAAAAAAAAAAACAAAAAAAAAAAAATAAAACCAAAGAAACAAAAAAAAAAAAAAAACCAAAGAAACAAAAAAAAAAAAAAACCAAAGAAACAAAAAAAAAAAAATAAAACCAAAGAAACAAAAAAAAAATAAAACAAAAGAAACAAAAAAAAAATAAAACAAAAGAAACAAAAAAATACACGCTATAGATTTTTTTCTTTTTAATAATTAAAGGTGGAAAGTGATGATAATTGAGAAACTCCAATCTATATATGGAAGAAAGTCTCCATTTTTGGTCTGATCTGATTCTTATAAAAGTAAAGCACGAGAGCGCAACCAGTTAGCAACATTCAGTTACGTGCTAATACCCTTGGGGAAAGGTATGAATCCGCTTCTTCTCCGCCCTTTATTTCCTCCATCGGAATAGATTGTTCTAGTTTCACGCGCCATGCCTCTTCGGAAGGCACATTTATTTCTCTTTAACTCAACTCTCCAAGCTTTTGGTTCACCACTGCTGTGGCCTGGTATTGAACTTACAACACTTTGGGCCTAGTCAATGGATCTAACCAACGTCTTTATGCACTGGGCCATGTAGATAAAGGGTTCGGTTAGAAAATTCCAATCACCTGAAGAAGGCCGGAGCATACAACGGCCGAAACGTTGTGAATATGGCAATGAAAATGAGGATAACAGTCCGAATAATGTAAATAATGCAAGTAATCATAATACCTAATCTCGAAGATATAGACAGATGAAGTTTTTGTTGAGACAAATGTCCGTGTTCACCTAGTATCCATGCTTTCTTTGCATGTGGGATAGCAAAGACATTGCTCAGCATTACTCGAAAAAGAACTGGCCTATTGAGGAGGAATTGATGCCTTGCAGATCAACAAACGTCATCAATAAGTCTTTGGTGGATTAAGACAGTATATATTTTCCCACCGCTGCACATCAAAGCTCTGGACAAGAATGGTGGATGATTGTGCCAGTTTTTCCAGGATTGATGATGGAGAAGTTGAAAGCTGGCATCTTTGATGGTCCTCAAATCAGTCAGCTTATCAGAGATCCAGAGTTTGAAACCTCAATGTATGAATTGAAACTAGAAGCAAGAAAGGCTTTTATTCTGGCCGTGAATAACTTTCTTGGCAACAACAAGGCCAGGAACTATGTAGAACTAATCAATTTGCTAACTGCTTCAAGAAACCTCGAATGCAACATGCGTATCAAAATGCATTATTTATTTTCACATATGGATCGGTTTCCTGAGAATTTGGGATCAATGAGGGACGAACGGGGCGGGGTGAGATTCCATCAGGACATGAAAGAGATAGAGACCAGGTATCAAGGACGCTCTGTCCAATTCTCACTTTCCAGCCTAAACAGTGCCTAAAATTGTTTAGGTGGCCTTGTGAGCGATTAATAACTTGCAACCTTACAGTCTTTTCCACAGACGAAAGATCGCAAGCATATCGCTATTTCCATGGCGAATGTTCGGACGAGCAACATTAGCGGTTCCCAACGGGTCAGGCATTTACGGTTAGATTCCGCCATACCGAGTACACAGTTGAATCGTTCTCATACACTCGGTATTTCATTAATAAGCAAAAAGATCTGCTCAGCTTCTTCGCAAGAACTGTTTCTCCGATCACTACAAAGTTAACCTCTTAACGTCATCCGTTGTCTATCCTACCTATCCTCATTAGCTGAACTTGCTTATGTCCATAGAAGATTCTTCTAACTTGAGTGGCTCTTTTGGCATGCATTGGGTGAACATTTCCTAAGAAAATTTACCCATTTTGTCTGTTCAATTTATTGGAAGGACGGATATTGACGTCTTTGTCACAAAATACTGAAAAAGGTTGTACAACTTCAGCTAAAATGCATCAACCAATTGCTTAACAAATAGTTTTTATTGCTCATTCCTGCAAATCAAAATGCTGGTTGATTTTGTCTAGCGGCATATCAACATCTCTATTTAATGTCGAAATCTAAATTTTGAATGCTATTGTATGCCTTAAACCCCAGATAAAATGAAATTGTTGGCCATTCTACTATTTTAAAAAATGGTATTGTTGGTTATATTACTATAAAAATGCATTTTCATGCTTTTTTAGCGTTTTGATTTTTGTTTTGGGAGGTTCACCATTTTCCCAAAGATGGTACCCTAACAGGTGCTACCACCCCAGGTCAGGTAGATCTGGGAACAACAGCAACTAAGAGGTGGTCGCACGTTCCTCAAAACGTCCAATCTTCCGATTAGAGACCTTGCTGTTGAATGTAGTTTATCGTCATACCCAGGACTGTGCAAAAAACACCCGAAAATAATATAGGGAACGCTGAGAAAGAATTTATTATTTAGTCAGAACGTAAATAAAATTCAAGACTGTCTTTCGGGTATATTAATTTCTATCTCGAAAGAAATACCTCCCACATGACGTTGAGACATTAGCGAATTGAAGACACCATTACTCCTAACCCAAGATCACTAGCACCACGCAGGTGATAGATTAAAATGTGGGAGGTACTTTTGCCGTACCCTGTATATAACGGCACGGAATGTGAGAGCTGGGTTCAAATTTCAGTAGATTTCGTTATATTCACTTACGCCCAAATACCCTTGGGAAAGGCATGAATCCATCTTTTCTCTCTCCAGCTATGGATAAATAGCAGGACAGGATCCTGTAGGCTTAGTTGGCAGCCAGTCTAGGGGATGGAAAACTAAATCCAAACAAGCCGAGAAAGGATTAGCAAAGCGCTGATGAGCTTCTTATAGTAGCCAACTGCCAACATACAGGTAGGAGACGGATTATTGATTGATTGTTTTTTACGGCTTAACCTTTTGTAGAAAAAGGTAGGAAATACTTTTAGACTGTAAGAATTTTTTTGGCGATGATGACTTACAAGTCCAACTAATTAACCCATAGTTTGGGGAGGAAGGAGATGGATTCATACGTTTCCTAAGGGTATTTGCGTGTAAGTTAACATAACAAACTCGACTGGAACTTGGTTCTTCGATTCCTAATTACGAACCGTTATCTATTGCACCACCCGAATATCCAAACTTACAGCACCCGGTATTCCCAAGTGGTCACCCATCTAGGTACTGACCGGGCTGGACGTTGCTTAACTTCGGTGATCGTATGAGAACCGGTGTTTTGACGTATATTTGACCATAAGTCGATAGGAGACGGAAAAAAAGGCATGCAATTGTTGCCTCATCTTATATGTGGCAAATACTGCACTAGTACAGGACGATAGGGAATGTGCACTGTAGGGCACAGGCAATTGACCACTTTAAACAATTCACTTGTACAGGTTGTTCAGGGAAAACTTTACTGAACCACACACACACACATAAATTAACAAACCACAGACGCACACATAAACACAAGTAAACATAATAATAACACTAACCAACAATAAAAGAATCAATAGTAAATAAAAAGTTAAACAATACTATAAACAGCCCCCACCCAAAAAAAAAACTGCATCTGGATCCACAATTATTTCCACTGAATATCCCTTAGAATAATACAGCTGACTACCCACAATGCAAAGTTGGCCTGTATATGTAATTAGTCGAGCAAAAACGTTTAAGCATAAAACAAACTGTCGCCTCTAATATCCACTTTTATATTGACATACGCTCTATCCCTGATATTGAACCCCTTGACTCATAAATATAGTATACTTTTTTTTATAGATTTTATTAATTAATATTTTTATTAGATACTCGTATCTGAGTAGACGCTTCGAATATTTAGGTCGATAGACTAGATACTCTTTGATAAATAAACTGAGCGTCTATCAAATACGAGTATTCACTAAAAATAACATTTAAGTAATAAAATCTGTCGGATTATAAATAAAAATCTTTATATATATATATATATATATATATATATATATATATATATATTAGTGCCTGTGTAAGCAACGATATGCTCAGTCACTGAAATTCATTTTTTTTTTTTTTTTTTTTCTTAAGAAAGACAAGATTTTTTTTTTTTTGGACGCGAAGGGTTTTCTTGAAGCGACATTCGAATGAATGTGGCGGCGGCGTTCGTCGTCTTGGCATCGGTCCGATTAAGATGTTTATTCACTGGGCAAGCTACCAAATACGGTTAGCCACGAATAATTCAAATTACAATAACTGGCTCGGCCCACCATCTTGCTTTCTGGACAATGCTTTCACTTCGGACATTTCCGATACAGCTGACCAATTTTTCGGCAAACAAAAACTTCTTGGTAGTGGCTTCGGGATAAGCCACCAAACTGGAGATCATAAGAAAAGAGGTTTAATACCATAGTGAAAGGTGTACAAAGACAATTTGACGTTTTTCTTTTTTTTTTTTAAATTTATTATTTAGTTGACATGAGTTTTTTTTTGGAATCACAAAGTTCGGCTACTCCTGCAGATTTCGTCAGTTTTGGATATTGAATAGTGTTTTTTGAAGTGGGGTAAATTTAAAACCCAGCAGATATTAATGACATGTGTATGAGAATCAACAATCCTTTGGGCGAAGCACGTGATAAAGACTTTATTGCATCCTCCTAATTTTTGCCCTCATATGGGTCTGTCTCTCACTCCGGTCAGATGCCGCCAAGTATAAGGTGGAGAGAGGTGCTTTGGTTGAAAACTGTCTTCCACTTTGAATTATCAGTGTAAATTGTATATGCGAGAAAATAAGATGAAAAGTATTAATAATAATTACCTTAATAATAAAAATAAGAACATGGAATAAAGCTAGATATTGCCTGTGACTGAGAGATAAGAATAATGATAATAGTATTATTATACGCTATAAGTAGACTTGGATGAGTCACACGACGGAAATTTTGGAGAGCAGGCGCAATATAGAGTCTAGTTTGTTACATTTTCGTCACCGAGATCCGTTGGTCTAGTGTATATGACTCTTGCGTCATATCGTAACGGGTTCGATTCTCGGTGGTGATTGCGCACTGCTGGTGAGTACCAAAATAGGATGAAATGGCCGTTCAGTGCTTTCTGCATTATGTTGAGGATTCTTCTAGACACGATGAATTACTTATGATATATCAACCTTAAGGGTTCATTGATTATATTTTATTTCCCCAGGAAAGGGATATAATATATAATCAATGGACCTTTAAGGTTGTCTGCTTTTTAATTTAAACTAATATTCGCTCTGTTTTTGCACTGAGCTCTCCAGATCATTTCCTCCTTGGGAAGATAATCCATACAGATTATCAAACATTTCATCACTCTAACTAATAATTATATATATATATATATATATATATATATATATATATATATATATATATATATATCTGAGAAAGTGGTACTCTATAAACGACGCGTTTTCACTGAGAGCGTCTGTTTTAGGTTAGAATAAAAAAAAGCAAAACTATATGTAATGATTTTTTATCTCATTATCTTCACTTTTGTTTTGGATAACATCTACACTTTTATATACACATATATGCAATAACAATATATATAAATTGTTATATATCAAGAACAGTTGAACAGTAAACAAACCTCGTCCGATGAAGCCGTAAGGGACGAAACGCGTCACTGGAGAAATTATTCCATTTTGTCATACATCTTTCTTCTCTCTCTCTCTCATATATAAGAAAAATATACGGAAAAAACAAACAAAAATCCTAATATGCAATTATGCTGTTTTAATGTTAATATAATGTCAACGTCGGACGTTTCGGTCTAATAGACCATCTTCATACTGTCGGATCTATATATATATATATATATATATAAGATTAGGCCCAAAACACATAATACGCAAAAGCGAACAATTTCAAATTAATTTACGTCATGCAACAATGTCTTTAAATAAAAGTCAATTTCAAATTATTATTTAGAACCGCACTAAAAAAAGAAACAAATTTTTTATAAGGAAAATTAAGTAATGTCTGTTATGAAAAAATATTTTTGAAAATAAATTCAGTTTTTACTATCAAGCGCCTGACGAGAAGGTGTAATTTCCTTGAAACTCAACTAATTACTGGGTAAAGACTATTAAATAAACATTTCATAGATCACTACATTAGTTTTATTATATCTTTGTTTAATTGGTGGTTACTGTATCGATGATTCTTGTAGAGTAATTCAGTAGTCCTTAAGTTATTTTTTTTTTTAGTTTACTTTGTTTATCTACTAAGCGGTGGTATAATGGCTTGAGATTGAGAAATCGGAGAGTCGAGTTCAATTCCAGTCTGATGTTAATTACAATCACTTAGGCGAAAATACCCTTGGGAAAGTTATGCCTCCATCTCCACTCCACCAGCTATAGGATGAATATCAGGACAGACTGGGTCCTATAGCCTTGGTTGTCAACCAGTCTATGGCAGAAAGAAATGACAACCTACTAGAAAATCTTCTGCCTTGTCAGTCATGAATCGAAAGAGACATGATCATCCGAGCGTCTTTCACGTATGGCACTTGACTGACTTTATCTCTTCCCTACAGCTATGGGTTGAATAACAGGACAGACTGGGTCCTATAGCCTTGGTTGGCAGCCAGCCTACCACAGAAAGTAAAGGCAGCCTACTGCAGGAAAATGATTCTGTCTTGTCAGTCATGAATCGAAAGAGACATGATCACACGAGTGTCTTTCACGTATGGCACTTGTGACTGATGTGTTTAGGGAAATTGTTAATTATTCTGTGTTGATTAAGTAGTATTGTGCATGTATAGGATATTAAAATATTCTGTTAAATTATTTGACGGATATTTTGTATCTATGCAGGCATTCAGGCATGGGATAAGTTGGTTGATTTTGTTTTATTTATTTTAAAAAAAAATAAACTGAGATTTTAAAGTTTTCATTATTTAAATTAATACATAGTTACATATCAATTAATGAAATTAAATTTATTTATTGCAAAAAAACTAAAAACCTCCAACATGATAATCACTAACACCACACAAATCAAAACACGAACAAACTAATAACGTCTATGAATTCAAATATCCGATTGGGGAATGGATTTTTAAGCGTAGCTTAGATGTAGCAGAAGGCCGAATGTATGTGTCACCCAGTGAGGATCGAACTCACTACTTAGTCGTAAATCAAGACAAGCTTGATAACCATTACAGAACGGCGAGGTGCCCACATGATTGAATTATTAGAGAATCATTCTCCAAACACGTACATAGGTTCCCCTAGTACACTGTTAATTCGTTTAATATGCCACATACAATACATCCATTAAGGCAGATATCAACTAACAAAAAGGAAAACCACAATTCGAAAACAGACAAAGCCTTGACAACGATACAAAAGTGCTATTCTATATAAACCGACCACAAGTGCTCGTGGCATTCTGCAGGAAAAGCAAGTAAAGATCAAAATTACATGAAACCTCAAATTGGGTAGGTCGAAAGTATTTATAATCAACAAGGAACTTGCGTTTATTTTAAATCAAACGTGTGTGTGTATTACACACACACACACACACTGTATATGGTGAAATGTTGTGAGAGCCAGGGCGCAAATTTACTGTAGATGACCTTGGGATTAAGGCACCCTATAGTCATTTACGTCGTAGTGAATTATTTTCTCCTTTGATCATGGTAGCATTGTGGTCAGTCTTGTTACGGTAGGCAACCAATGCATTTGACGTATTATTTTGTAAAATGTTCATTTTGTGTTCATATAATCTTATTTTGATTCCTTGAGGACGAAAGGTGTCACAAGTAAACCTTTTCCATTTTGTCATAAAATTTTCCCCATTATATAATAATTACGTAAAATTTACTGAAGATACGTCGGAAATTAACGCACTTTCAATATAATTAGTTTCTCTTTAATCAGAACCACGTTCTTTAATCGTTTCACCCTAAACAACGCAATAAAACCACTAAGACGCAAGGGGGTTACTGAGTATGAAAGAAAAGGAAAAAATATTAAGTAAAATGAAAGAACAGGAATTTTGACAGAAGATAGCGATTAACATGACATTAAAAATTTTGACTACCAAAGCTGACTGGAAAGCAAGAGGCTGGAAGATAGTTTTACAAGCGAGTAATACGAATGAAGAAACTGTTAGCATAGAACTTACGATTACATCTAGTCATTTCAACTGTAAAATGGTGAGACCTAGCCGCTCTCTGTTTAAGCTTGAATCTTATTTTCACTAGAGAAAGTTTCCTCTCATTAAAAAGTTGCGAAGCAATTAAAAAAGGTTAATCAATATCTGGTGAATATAGTGGGCGAGGAGTGCGGCCTTGCGTCGTCATGGAGAACAAATGTTTTCTTTTAATCCACCGTGTACACTGCCACATAGGATTAGAGTTTAGTATGATACACGAGTTATTACAATTGGTTCGCAAAAACGGAAATCATTTATTCATATTTTTGCATAAATATTTCTCAGTCATTAATTACTTTACTCATATGTCATGTTTAGTCAGTAGGTGTTGAAAAATTTATTGGCAAAAAAACAAAACAAAAAAAAATTAATCAAGTCAAGCGTCAGTCGTTATCTATCCCCCTTATCCTCATAGCCATCAGTTAGACAAGACATTTTGAGAGAAAGAGAGAGAGAGAAAGAGAAAGAGAAAGAGAGAGAGAAAGAGAGAGAGAGAGAAAGAGAGAAAGAGAGAAAGAGAGAGAGAGAGAAAGAGAAAGAGAGAGAAAGAGAGAGAGAAAAGAGAGAGAGAGAAAAAAGAGAGAGAGAAAAAGAAGAGAGAGAGGAAAAAAATACAAAAGAAAAAGGAGGAAAAAAAATAAAAGAGAAAGAGGAAAAAAATACAAAGAGAAAAGGAGGAAAAATAAAAGAGGAAAAGGAGGAAAAAAACAAAGAAAAAAAAGGAGGAAAAAAATACAAAGAGAAAAGGAGGAAAAAATAAAAGAGAAAAGGAGGAAAAAATACAAAGAGAAAAAGGAGGAAAAAAATACAAAGAGAAAAAGGAGGAAAAAAATACAAAGAGAAAAAGGAGGAAAAAAATACAAAGAGAAAAAGGAGGAAAAAAATACAAAGAGAAAAAGGAGGAAAAAAATACAAAGAGAAAAAGGAGGAAAAAAATACAGAGAGAAAAAGGAGGAAAAAAAAAAGAAAAAGGAGAGAAAAAAAAAAAACAAAGAGAAAAAAGGAAAAAAATACAAAGAGAAAAAAGGAGGAAAAAAAATACAAAGAGAAAAAGGAGGAAAAAAATACAAAGAAAAAAAGGAGAAAAAATACAAAGAGAAAAATAAAATACAAGAGAAAAAGGAGGAAAAAATACAAAGAGAAAAAAGGAGGAAAAAATACAAAGAGAAAAAGGAGGAAAAAAAAAAAGAGACAAAGAAAAAAAAGGAGGAAAAAAAA